>CM056575.1:162901399-163153899 GCA_029721435.1 Gymnothorax reevesii
CTACACAAGAAGCATAGGTGTAAAAGGTATATGACGTATCACCTATGTCAGTATGGCTGGTATGGTATGTGTTGTACACTACACAAGAAGCATTGGTGTAAACGGTATATGACGTATCACATATGTCAGTGTGGCTGGTTTGGTATGTGTTGTATACTACACAAGAAGCATTGGTGTAACCGGTATATGACGTATCACCTATGTCAGTGTGGCTGGTTTGGTATGTTTTGTATACTACACAAGAATCATTGGTGTAATGGGTATATGACGTAACACCTATGTCAGTGTGGCGGTTTGGTATGTGTTGTATACTACACAAGAAACATTGGTGTAACCGGTATATGACGTATCACCTATGTCAGTGTGGCTGGCTTGGTATGTGTTGTATACTACACAAGAATCATTTTTGTAACCGGCATATGACGTATCTCCTATGTCAGTGTGATTGGTTTGGATTGTGTTGTATACTACACAAGAAGCATTAGTGTAACCGGTATATGACGTTGCACCTATGTCAGTGTGGCTGGTTTGGTATGTGTTGTATACTACACAAGAAGCATTGGTGTTACCGGTTTATGACGTTGCACCTATGTCAGTGTGGCTGGTTTGGATTGTGTTGTATACTACACAAGAATCATTTGTGTAACCGGCATATGACGTATCTCCTATGTCAGTGTGATTGGTTTGGATTGTGTTGTATACTACACAAGAAGCATTAGTGTAACCGGTATATGACGTTGCACCTATGTCAGTGTGGCTGGTTTGGTATGTGTTGTATACTACACAAGAAGCATTGGTGTAACCGGTATATGACGTATCACCTATGTCAGTGTGGCGGTTTGGTATGTGTTGTATACTACACAAGAAGCATTGGTGTAATGGGTATATGACGTATCACCTATGTCAGTGTGGCTGGTTTGGTATGTGTTGTATACTACACAAGAAGCATTGGTGTAACCGGTATATGACGTATCGCCTATGTCAGTGTGACTGGTTTCGTATGTGTTGTATACTACACAAGAAGCATTGGTGTAACCGGTATATGACTTATCACCTATGTCAGTGTGGCTGGTTTGGTATGTGTTGAATACTACACAAGAAGCATTGGTGTAACCGGTATATGACGTATCGCCTATGTCAGTGGGGCTGATTTGGTATGTGTTGTATACTACACAAGAAGCGTTGGTGTAACTGGTATATGACGTATCACCTATGTCAGTGTGGCTGGTTTGGATTGTGTTGTATACTTCACAAGAATCATTGGTGTAACCGGTATATGACCTATCACCTATGTCAGTGTGGCTGGTTTGGTATGTGTTGTATACTACACAAGAATCATTGGTGTAACCGATATATGACGTATCACCTATGTCAGTGTGGCTGGTTTGGTATGTGTTGTATACTACACAAGAAACATTGGTGTAACCGGTATATGACGTATCACCTATGTCAGTGTGGCTGTTTTGGTATGTGTTGTATACTACACAAGAATCATTGGTGTAATGGGTATATGACGTATCGCCTATGTCAGTGTGACTGGTTTGGTATGTGTTGTATACTACACAAGAAGCATTGGTGTAACCGGTATATGACTTATCACCTATGTCAGTGTGGCTGGTTTGGTATGTGTTGAATACTACACAAGAAGCATTGGTGTAACCGGTATATGACGTATCGCCTATGTCAGTGGGGCTGATTTGGTATGTGTTGTATACTGCACAAGAAGCGTTGGTGTAACTGGTATTTGACGTATCACCTATGTAAGTGTGGCTGGTTTGGATTGTGTTGTATACTACACAAAAATCATTGGTGTAACCGGTATATGACCTATCACCTATGTCAGTGTGGCTGGTTTGGTATGTGTTGTATACTACACAAGAATCATTGGTGTAACCGATATATGACGTATCACCTATGTCAGTGTGGCTGGTTTGGTATGTGTTGTATACTACACAAGAAGCAATGGTGTAGCCGGTATATGACGTATCTCCTATGTCAGTGTGGCTGGTTTGGATTGTGCTGTATACTACACAAGAATCATTGGTGTGACCGGTATATGACGTATCACCTATGTCAGTGTGGCTGTTTTGGTATGTTTTGTATACTACACAAGAATCATTGGTGTAATGGGTATATGACGTATCACCGATGTCAGTGTGGCGGTTTGGGATGTGTTGTATACTACACAAGAAGCATTGGTGTAACCGGTATATGACGTGTCACCTATGTCAGTGTGACTGGTTTGGTATGTGTTGTATGCTACACAAGAAGCATTGGTATAACCGGTATATGACGTATCACCTATGTCAGTGTGGCTGGTTTGGTATGTGTTGTATACTACACAAGAAGCAATGGTGTAACCGGTATATGACGTATCTCTTATTTCAGTGTGGCTGGTTTGGTATGTGTTGTATACTACACAAGAAGCAATGGTGTAACCGGTATATGACGTATCTCTTATTTCAGTGTGGCTGGTTTGGATTGTGTTGTATACTACACAAGAATCATTGGTGTAACGGGTATATGACGTATCTCCTATGTCAGTGTGACTGGTTTGGATTGTGTTGTATTCTACACAACAATCATTGGTGTAACCGGTATATGACGTTGCACCTATGTCAGTGTGGCTGGTTTGGTATGTGTTGTATACTACACAAGAAGCAATGGTGTAACCGGTATATGACTTATCTCCTATTTCAGTGTGGCTGGTTTGGATTGTGTTGTATACTACACAAGAATCATTGGTGTAACGGGTGTATGACGTATCTCCGATGTCAGTGTGGCTGGTTTGTTATGTGTTGTATACTACACAAGAAGCACCCGTGTAACCGGTATATGACGTATCTCCTATGTTAGTGTGGCTGGTATGGTATGTGTTGTATACTACACAGAAGCATTGGTGTAACTGGTATATGACGTATCTCCTATGTCAGTGTGACTGGTTTTGATTGTGTTGTATACTACACAAGAATCATTGGTGTAACTGGTATATGACGTATCTCCTATTTCAGTGTGACTGGTTTTGATTGTGATGTATACTACACAAGAAGCATTGGTGTAACCGGTATATGACGTATTTCCTATGTCAGTGTGACTGGTTTGGATTGTGTTGTATACTACACAAGAAGCATTGGTGTAACCGGTATACAGTTGTGTTCAAAATTATTCAACCCCCACCTTAGATAAGTGTTTTTGCAAGTTTTACATTTATTTTTCATCTTGTTTATAATCACATTAAATAATGATGTGTCAAATAGACAAATACAACTGAAATTACAACTAAAATGTTTGTAATATTCCAATTAATGGCCTTTCTGTGATTACTTCATTGACAAAATTATTCAACCCTCCTAGTCCACCACTCTCAAGAACAGAGGTTTCCATCAGGTGTTGTCAAATAGCTGATGAAAACACCTGTAGATGTGAATGGAACCCTAATGAGCAGCAATTAAGCAGATTTAAAAGGACTGTGACACATGGCTCTTCTTGGCAGTTAATGACAGCTTTTCAAAATGGTGAAGTCCAAGGAATGGTCAAAAAAGTTCAGAGAGGAGGTCATTTCACTTCATAAGCAAGGATATGGATATAAAAAGATAGCGAAGAGGCTAAACATTTCAAGATACACAATTGGGAGCATAGTCCGCAAGTTTAAAGCTAAAGGCACAGTGGAAACGCTACCTGGGCGTGGTAGAAAGAGGTTACTGTCTGCAACTGCTGTGCGATACCTGAGGCGAAAGGTGGAGAAAAATCCCCGGGTGACAGCTGAGGAACTACGACAGGACATGTCAGAGGGAGGTATTCAGGTTTCATCCCAGACAATAAGACGGACACTGCGAAATGATGGCTTCCATGCAAGAACTCCCAGGCGCACCCCCCTGCTGACTCCAAAGCACAAGAAGAGTCGACTCCAGTATGCTAGAAACCATGAGGACAAACCACAAAGGTTTTGGGATACTGTTCTGTGGAGTGATGAGACCAAACTGGAACTTTTTGGGCCAATGGATCAACGGTATGTGTGGAGGCGAAAGAATGATGCCTATAAAGAAAAGAACACCCTGCCTACTGTAAAGCATGGTGGGGGGTCAGTCATGCTCTGGGGTTGTTTTGCTTCTTCAGGTACAGGGAATCTTCAGTGTGTGAAAGGTATTATGAATTCAGTTCAGTACCAGGAGATCTTGGATGCAAATGTCATGCAGTCAGTGACAAAGCTGAGGCTTGGGAGACGTTGGACCTTCCAACAGGACAATGATCCTAAGCATACCTCAAAATCTACCACAGCTTGGATGCAAATGAAGGGCTGGAAGATTCTGGAGTGGCCATCGCAATCACCAGACTTAAATCCCATTGAAAATCTCTGGTGGGACTTGAAGAAGGCAGTTGCAGCACGCAAGCCAAAAAATGTTAATGAACTGGAGGCCTTTGCCCATGAGGAATGGGCAAAGATACCTGTGGATCGCTGCAAGAAACTTGTGTCAAGCTATGCATCACGTCTAAAAGATGTTATTGTTGCAAAAGGATGTTGTACTAAGTACTAAAGTTATACATACCTAAGGGGTTGAATAATTTTGTCAACAAAGTAATCACAGAAAGGCCATTAATTGGTATATTACAAACATTTCTGTTGTAATTTCAGTTGCATTTGTTTATTTGACATGTCATTATTTAATGTGATTATAAAAAAGATGAAAAATAAATGTCAAACTTGCAAAAACACTAATCTACTGTGGGGGTTGAATAATTTTGAACGCAACTGTATGACGTATCTCCTATGTCAGTGTGGCTGGTTTGGTATGTGTTGTATACTACACAAGAAGCATTGGTGTAACCGGTATATGACGTATCACCTATGTCAGTGTGGCTGGTTTGGTATGTGTTGTATTCTACACAAAAATCATTGGTGTAACCGGTATATGACGTTGCACCTATGTCACTGTGGCTGGTTTGTATTGTGTTGTATACTACACAAGAATCATTGGTGTAACCGGTATATGACGTTGCACCTATGTCACTGTGGCTGGTTTGTATTGTGTTGTATACTACACAAGAATCATTGGTGTAACCGGTATATGACGCATCACCTATGTCAGTGTGGCTGGTTTGGTATGTGTTGTATACTACACAAGATGCATAGGTGATGCGTCATATACCGGTTACACCAATGTCAGTGTGGCTGGTTTGGTATGTGTTGTATACTACAGAAGAAGCAATGGTGTAATGGGTATATGACGTATCACCTATGTCAGTGTGGCTGGTTTGGTATGTGTTGTATACTACAGAAGAAGCAATGGTGTAATGGGTATATGACGTATCACCTATGTCAGTGTGGCTGGTTTGGTATGTGTTGTATACTACACAAGAAGCATTGGTGTAACCGGTATATGACGTATCACCTATGTCAGTGTGGCTGGTTTGGTATGTGTTGTATCCTACACAAGAAGCATTGGTGTAACCGGTATATGACGTATCTCCTATGTCAGTGTGGCTGGTTTGGTATTTGTTGTATACTACACAAGAAGCATTGGTGTAACAGGTATATGACGTATCACCTCTGTCAGTGTGGCTGGTTTGGATTGTGTTGTATACTACATAAGAAGCATTGGTGTAACCGGTATATGACGTATCACCTATGTCAGTGTGGCTGGTTTGGTATGTGTTGTATACTACACAATAATCATTGGTGTAATGGGTGTATGAAGTATCACCTACGTCAGTGTGGCTGTTTGGTATGTGTTGTATACTACACAAGAAGCATTGGTGTCACCGGTATATGACGTATCACCTATGTCAGTGTGGCTGGTTTGGTATGTGTTGTATACTACACAAGAAGCATTGGTGTTACCGGTATATGACGTATCACCTATGTCAGTGTGGCTGGCTTGGTATGTGTTGTATACTACACAAGAAGCATTGGTGTTACCGGTATATGACATTGCACCTATGTCAGTGTGGCTGGTTTGGTATGTGTTGTATACTACACAAGAAGCATTGGTGTTACCGGTATATGACATTGCACCTATGTCAGTGTGGCTGGTTTGGTATGTGTTGTATACTACACAAGAAGCATTGGTGTTACCGGTATATGACATTGCACCTATGTCAGTGTGGCTGGTTTGGTATGTGTTGTATACTCCAGAAGAAGCATTGGTGTAACCTACAGTGAGAGTAATAAGTATTTGATCCCTTGCTGATTTTGTTGGTTTGCCCACTAATAAAGACATGATCATTCTATACTTTTAATGGTATATGTATTCTAACATGGAGAGACAGAATATCAAAACAAAAATCCAGAAATTAACTTTAAAGAATTTATTTTAATTCATTTGTTTTTCATTGAGGGAAATAAGTATTTGATCCCTCTATCCAAAAACACTTAATACTTGGTGGCAAAGCCTTTGTTTGCAAGCACAGCAGTCAAACGTTTGTTGTAGTTAACCACAAGGTTAGCACACATATCAGGTGGAATTTTGGGCCACTCTTCTTTGCAGATCCTCTCTAAATCAGTTAGGTTGGTGGGCTGTCGCTTGGCAACTCGGACCTTCAGCTCTCTCCATAGATTTTCGATTGGATTGAGGTCCGGAGACTGGCTTGGCCACTCCATGACCTTAATATGGTTCTTCTTGAGCCACTCCTTTGTTGCCTCTGCTGTATGCTTCGGGTCGTTGTCATGTTGGAAGACCCAGCCACAGCCCATTTTCAGCTTCCTAGCAGAGGGGAGGAGGTTGTCCCTCAGGACTGCACGGTACATGGCTCCATCCATCTTCCCACTGATGCGGTGAAGTAGCCCTGTGCCCTTGGCAGAGAAACACCCCCAAAACATAATGTTTCCACCTCCATGCTTGACGGTGGGCACAGTGTTCCTGGGATCATATGCAGCATTTTTCTTCCTCCACACATGACGAGTAGAGTTTAGGCCAAATAGTTCAATTTTGGTCTCGTCTGACCATAGAACCTTCTCCCAATCACTTAGTACATCTTTGTGGTGATCATTGGCATACTTTAGGTGAGCCTCCATGTTCCTTCTTAAGCAGGGGTACCTTTCGGGCACTGCAGGATTTTAATCCATTGCGGTGCAAAGTGTTGCCAATTGTTTTCCTGGTGACTGTGGTCCCAGCTGCCTTGAGGTCATTCACTACCTCCCGCTGTGTGGTTGCAGGCCGATTTCTCACTGTTCTCATGATCATTGCCACCCCACGAGGTGGAATCTTCTGTGGAGCACCAGACCGAGGTCTATTGATGGTCATGTTATACTTCTTAAATTTTCTCACAATTGCACTAATGGTTGTTACTTTAATACCCAGCATCTTGCTAATGTTTTTGTAGCCCATTCCAGATTTGTGCAGGTCAACACTCCTGTTTCTGAGGTCCTGAGAGAGTTCTTTGGTCTTACCCATGTTGGAGAGTTTGGAATCTGTCTGATTGTCTGATTCTGTGAACAGGTGTCTTTCATACAGGTGATTAGTTAGAACAGTTGTTTTCAATTCAGGTAAAAAGTTGATAGGGAGTGTCGAACTGGTCTGTGAAAGCCAGAACTCCTAATGCATACTAGGGGATCAAATACTTATTTCCCTCAACGAAATACAAATAACTTTAAAGAATATATATTAATTTATTTTCTTGATTTTCTTTTTGATATTCTGTCTCTCCATGTTACAATACATCTACCATTAAAAGTATAGAATGATCATGTCTTTATTAGTGGGCAAACTAACAAAATCAGCAAGGGATCAAATACTTTTTACTCTCACTGTAGGGGTGTAACGATAGTGAATCGATTCCGAATCAATGTTTTTTAGGGCATAGAACCGCAATGGGGCGAACATCCAAGCTTTCCCTTTTCCTTTATTAAACCTGACGCAGTCTTAAACCAAGTGCCAAACATCAAAGGGCATGAGAAATGCTTCCGGGAAAAAAAACTTGACTGACATTAGTATTTTTAGGTGACTTGCTGCTCGGTGCCAAGTAAAGGACTACAGAATTGTCTCCTTTTAAGCAATTAGGTTAGGTAGGTTAGGTTAGGTTAGTATGATAAAGAGGAAGAACTGATTCGATTTTGGACAATTTGCGATTTCTATATTGGCCACCAGGGGCCAAAAACTGATTAACGTGTTAACGCGATAATTTCAGTAATATTTCAATTAGAAATTCCTGGATTTGCATATGAGTAAGTTCCATAAAGAGGAAGAACTGATTTGATTTTGTACAATTTACAATATCTAGATTGGCCACCAGGGGCCAAAAACTGAAAAAAAAATCACTGTTTTTATTATATCTCTGGAAATATTGGTCCGATTGACTTCAAATCAAGTGCAAATTAAAGGTCATGACCTGAGGATGTGTCCCACAATGACATCATACCTGTTTGGCTCAAAATTTTGACACAAGGTGGAGCTATGTCACATAAAATTCACCATTTTTGTCATATCTTTGGAACTATTTGTCCAAATGACATGAAACTATGTGCAACTGTAAGGTCATGACCTCACAACATGTCACATGATGACATCATACCTGTATGGTTCAATATTTTGCCACCAGGTGGCTCTTAATGATGGAAAATTACCATTTTGGCCATATCTTCAGAACCATTTGTCCGACTGAACTGAAATTACGTTCAAATGAAAGTCTATTCAAGGTCTATTCAAGGATTGGGGAATTGGAGGATTGGGGGCATTCGGGGATATAACCCCAGCCGTTGCCTCCGACGTCATAAGCCTAGTTTTTATTATATCATTATAGATCTCCTTAAAATACTACAATAAGAGATGAAATTTTGAGCTGGGATGTGGCGATGTTGAATGAAGATTTTTTTAAAGGGTGATGAGCCAACTTGCCGTCATGGGGTGCGTAGGCAATCGCGTGTAATTTTTTGAAACCTACACACCTGAAGTGGCTTAAAACAATTTAAAATGCTGTCCAGAGGAAGCCTGAGTTTAGATTCACTTATTGCAGGTGCTCCGCCCTGCTCCCGTGTACTTGGCCTCAATAACAATCAAGCAATTTCAGTAGCCTATAACGATTAAGATGTGATGGTGAAAAGCTGACAAACCTAACTGGGCTACGGTGTTAGAGTGAAAGAATGCCAATTTGAATAATTATAAAAAATCTTCCACTGAATCACGTACCTCATTTTCGCATTTTAGGACATTATTCAAGATTAATTTAAAACAGATTTCTTATAAGATCGCCCTGGAGTTTAAGCGTCTAAAAAATATGCAAGGTGGAAACAATCTGAAAAGCGGATGAAACATGAATGTGAGAAATTGGCCAAAATTATCACGGTCGCACGAAATGGCGTGGCAATGGCAATCGAGTGCAAATCTGTGTCATTTAAATTTCAAAATTCAGCAATCAAACATGTCTTAACAGCTCTACTCATTCAACTTAAAGAGTAAATGAATCTACCATTTGATTGCTAACCAGGAAAAGTAAACGGGAACAGGTTACTTTTCTTAGAGTTGGCTAAATAGTTAATAGGAGACGATTCTGTTTTCCTTTGCTTGGCTCCTCTCAGCACAAAGCCGAAAAATACTGATGTCAGTCAAAGTTTTTCCGGAAGCATTTCCCATGCCCTCTGATGTTTGACACTCTAGTTCAGGACATCATGGCGGTTAATCAAGGAAAAGGGAAAGCTCGGATGTTCGCCCCATGGTAGCAGGTGGTGTCAGTACCCTTCAAAAAAACATAGATTCAGAATCGTTAGACCCCTAGTGTAACCGGTATATGACGTATCACCTATGTCGGTGTGGCTGGTTTGGTATGTGTTGTATACTACACAAGAGGCATTGGTGTAACTGGTATGTGACGTGCTGTATATTGCTAGTACGTGCGGAGCTGCATCATGCTGAGCCGCATGCCCAACCTCATGCTGATGGCGAAGGAGAGCCTGTACTCGCAGCTGCCCATGGACTCCTTCACCATGCCCTCCTACGCTCGCCGTATCTCCACTGCCACGCCCTACATGAACGGCGAGGCCTCCGCCAAGTCACTGTGGTCCATCAACAGCACGCTACGCATCCGCATCCTCTGTGCCACCTACGTCAATGTCAACATCCGTGACATCGACAAGGTATCGTACTGCAGTTGCATCTCGGGACATATTGGGTTGTTTACATTTTGAAAGCCTAGTGTTGAACGACTGTCGGATGAGCTGTTCCTTGAAATCTGACTTGTGTCCGGTGTTAACTTGCCGTTTCTGTCTTGTTGCTCTAGATCTATGTTCGGACGGGAATATACCACGGTGGGGAGCAGATATGCGATAATGTAAACACGCAGCGCGTACCCTGCTCGAACCCCAGGTATAGCACCTACAGACCCTATCCCGTACACCTCCCTGTACAGGACCCGACTCCACGCCCTTCCCTTTATGGTACTGAAAGTGACAGTAATGAGAAAAGTAAGGCTGAATATTGTAAAATGGGTGGCAGGTTAAACACGTGAGAATGGCTACAAAACTTCAGGAAAGGTAAAACTGTGAAATTTTTCTTTACTGTGCTGGAAAATGTGCAGTGATGCCTCATGTAGTTTTAGCAGAGAGTAGATTTGTAAGGGACCAGAAGGCGTTTCCCGTGCTCTGAATGCTGTTGCAGATATTGAGATGGCGGATACTGAGGTGCAATGCGATTGGCTCAGACTTGAGAGGAAAAGGTGGCGGGACGTGACATGCTCCCAAGGGTACTTATGGAAGTGAGTGAGATCATCTGTAACCTTTAGCAGCCATTTCTGGTGGGTCTTTAGAGACAGGGGAAATACAAAAAGTTTGGAAACAAGGGAAGAAAAACATACCAGTATAAAATGGGACCTTCAAAACCAGAAGCTACAGGCCTGTCAGTGTAACTTGCATTGAATTTAGAACACTGAAATCTGTCATTAAATAACATTTAGGATTATTTTCTTAATAACCCCCCTGAAGATGTTTGTATTTGGTTATGTCAGGGGTCTCTCTCGCTATCTACTATCTGGGTTGTTTTGAATGCCTTTTCACGACTATGTTAAGGTTGATAAAATGCATGTTTTCCCTTACGTGACAAGCAAATGTTTTAACAAGTACAGTTGAATTTGTATGCAGTTTTATGCCTTTAGAAACAGCTTCGGGGTTCAGTGTTGGACACATTTAAGGGGTTCAGAGTATCGTATTGCTTAGGATTTTGTATGTGAGGTCCATTACCACATCAGTGAAGTTCTTCCCTGTCATCAGGAGCCGCTGTCTGCATGAGGGTCACTGTGGCGCACCTCTAAACATGAGTTTCATTCACATTCATCATCTCAAATGCTTTGCTTCTTATGATCCTGGAAAAGCAGACTTTTACCTTGTGGGAAACCCCCATGACTCTGTGGATGATTTTGATGATAATCCGGAGGTCTCAGGTGACCGTTGTGGGAATCGGCTCGCCCACCTCTTTCCCACAATCCCTGGTGGAACATGACAGCCTGTACAATGAGAGAGTGCTTCTGATGCAGAGCGTCGGGTGTTCACACATACACTACGTTCACCCGAAACCGTGCCACTGAACATTCCAGAAAATACATGGGGGTCCTTTCAAGCCAAAAGAATTCTGCTTGATGGGGAGGGTTTGTGACCTGTATGAATTTACAAAATGGCAAAGAAAAGGTTTTTTTTTTTTTTTTTTTATTGACAGTGCCCAGGAGTCGAAAACATGAAAACATTGCAATTTGTGCTGATGACAGCTCAGTATGATTAGCCCGGGGCCTTTTCCGGAAAGGTTTGTTCATAAACCCTGAACTTAATCCTGAACTGAGAGGTGCACAAACCTCAGGCCGCACACGCTGATAATTTCTTCCAAAGAGGCTGAACTCAAAGTCAGTTATTGAGCCCAATCAGCTGTGATGTTTGCGCTGAGTAATGGTTGTTCCCTGGAAAACGAGGAAGGCCTTGCCAATGGATTACAGATAGGATTCAGGACGGTATTTAGATTGCCAGTGGATCACAGATAGGATTAAGTACGGTAGTTGGATTACCAGTGGATCACAGATAGGATTCAGTACGGTAGTTACATTGCCAATTGATCACAAATAGGATTCAGTTCGGTAGTTAGATTGCCAGTGGATCACAGATAGGATTCAGTACGGTAGTTAGATTACCAGTGGATCACAGATAGGATTCAGTACGGTAGTTAGATTGCCAGTGGATCACAGATAGGATTCAGTACGGTAGTTAGATTGCCAGTGGATCACAGATAGGATTCAGTACGGTAGTTACATTGCCAGTGGATCACAGATAGGATTCAGTACGGTAGTTACATTGCCAATTGATCACAGATAGGATTCAGTTTGGTAGTTAGATTGCTAGTGGATCACAGATTGGATTCAGTACGGTAGTTAGATTGTCAGTGGATCACAGATTGGATTCAGTACGGTAGTTAGATTGCCAGTGGATCACAGAGAGGATTCAGTACGGTAGTTAGATTACCAGTGTATCACAGATAGGATTCAGTACGGTAGTTAGATTGCCAATGGATCACAGATAGGATTCAGTACGGTAGTTAGATTACCAGTGGGTCACAGAGAGGATTCAGAACGGTAGTTAGATTGCCAGTGGATCACAGATTGGATTCAGTACGGTAGTTAGATTGCCAGTGGATCACAGATAGGATTCAGTATGGTAGTTAGATTACCAGTGGATCACAGATAGGATTCAGTACGGTAGTTAGATTGCCAATTGATCACAGATAGGATTCAGTACGGTAGTTAGATTGCCAGTGGATCACAGATAGGATTCAGTACGGTAGTTTAATTGCCAGTGGATCACAGATAGGATTCAGTACGGTTGTTAGATTGCCAGTCGATCACAGATGGGATTCAGTACGGTAGTTTTATTGCCAGTGGATCACAGATAGGATTCAGTATGGTAGTTAGATTGCCAGTGGATCACAGATAGGATTCAGCATGGTAGTTAGATTACCAGTGGATCACAGATAGGATTCAGGACGGTAGTTAGATTGCCAGTGGATCACAGATAGGATTCAGGACGGTAGTTAGATTGCCAGTGGATCACAGATAGGATTCAGTCCGGTAGTTTGATTGCCAGTGGATCACAGATAGGATTCAGTGCGGTAGTTAGATTGCCAGTGGATCACAGATAGGATTCAGTACGGTAGTTTTATTGCCAGTGGATCACAGATAGGATTCAGTACGGTAGTTAGATTGCCAGTGGATCACAGATAGGATTCAGTACGGTAGTCACAAAACCCAAAACCAGTGAAGTTGGCATGTTGTGTAAATTGTAAATAAAAACATAATACAATGATTTGCAAATCCTTTTCAACCTATATTGAATCGAATACACTGCAAAGACAAGTTACTTAACGTTGGAACAGGTAAACTTTGTAATTTTTTGCAAATATTAGCTCATTTGGAATTTGATGCCTGCAACATGTTTCAAAAAAGCTGGCACAAGTGGCAAAAAAGACAGAGAGTTGAGGAATGCTCAACAAACACTTATTTGGAACATCCCACAGGTGAACGGGCTAACTGGGAACAGGTGGGTGTCATGATTGGGTATAAAAGCAGCTTCCCTGAAATGCTCAGTCATTCACAAACAAGGATGGGGCGAGGGTCACCACTTAGTGAACAAATGCGTGAGTTGATTGTCGAACAGTTTAAAAACAACATTCCTCAACGGGCTATTGCAAGAAATTTAGGGATTTCATCATCTACGGTCCGTAATATCGTCAAAAGGTTCAGAGTATCTGGAAAAATCACTGCACGTAAGCGACAAGGCCGAAAACCAACATTGAATGCCCGTGTCCTTCGATCCTTCAGGCGGTACTGCATCAAAAACCGACATCAGTGTGTAAAGGACATCACCACATGGGCTCAGGAACACTTCAGAAAACCACTGTCAGTAACTACAGTTCGTCGCTACATCTGCAAGTGCAAGTTAAAACTCTACAATGCAAAGCGAAAGCCATTTATCAACAGCACCCAGAAACGCCGCCGGCTTTGCTGGGCCCAAGCTCATCTAAGATGGACTGATGCAAAGTGGAAAACTGTTCTGTGGTCTGACGAGTCCACATTTCAAATTGTTTTTGGAAACTGTGGACGTCGTGTCCTCCAGACCAAAGAGGGAAAGAACCATCTGGACTGTTTTTGGCGCAAAGTTCAAAAGCCAGCATGTATGATGGTATGGGGGTGTGTTAGTGCCCAAGGCATGGGAAATTTACACATATGTGAAGGCACCATTAATGCTGAAAGGTACATACAGGTTTTGGAGCAACATATGTTGCCATCCAAGCAACGTCTTTTTCATGGACGCCCCTGCTTATTTCAGCAAGACAATGCCAAGCCACATTCTGCACGTGATACAGCAGCATGGCTCCTTAGTAAAAGAGTGCGGGTACTAGACTGGCCTGCCTGTAGTCCAGACCTGTCTCCCTTTGAAAATATGTGGCGCATTATGAAGCGTAAAATACGACAACGGAGACCCCGGACTGTTGAAAAACTAAAGATGTACATCAAGCAAGAATGGGAAAGAGTTCCACCTGAAAAGCTTCAAAAATTGGTCTCCTCAGTTCCTAAACGTTTACTGAGTGTCGTTAAAAGGAAAGGCGATGTAACACAGTGGTAAAAAGGCCCCTGTGCCAACTTTTCTGCAATATGTTGCCTTTAAATTCTAAGTTAATGATCATTTGCAAAAAAAAAAAAAAAAAATTTTCTCAGTTTGAACATTAAACATCTTGTCTTTGCAGTGTATTCAATTGAATATAAGTTGAAAAGGATTTGCAAATCATTGTATCCTATTTTTATCTACGATTTACATAACCCACCTGCACCCACCTGTTCCCCAATTAGCCCGTTCACCTGTGGGATGTTCCAAATTAGTGTTTGATGGGCATTCCTCAACTCTCAGTCTTTTTTGCCACTTGTGCCAGCTTTTTTGAAACATGTTGCAGGCATCATATTCCAAATGAGCTAATATTTGCAAAAAATTACAAAGTTTACCTGTTCCAACATTAAGTAACTTGTCTTTGCAGTGTATTCAATTGAATATAGGTTGAAAAGGATTTGCAAATCATTGTATTATGTTTTTATTTACAATTTACACAACGTGCCAACTTCACTGATTTTGGGTTTTGTAGATTGCCAGTTGATCACAGATAGGATTCAGTACAGTAGTTAGATTGCCAGTGGATCACAGATAGAAGGATTCACTACAGTATTTAGGAAAACAGGGTCACATTTGGGCAAGTTATTTCATTCTGTACTGCAAGTGGAAATCTCAAAGTGTAAATTTTAGTTCTAATAAATTACAGCTCTGAAATGCTAGGTGACAGTTCTGTAATTTGATCATCCGCCAGTGGTAAAATATGGGTCATGTTCAGGAACTAATCCCCTCTTTCGATGTATAACTCCTGGAAATATTTAATCCTCAGTCCAAAGGACTAAGTCCTTGTCATGTTCGTCAATTTTCTACCGAAACCCAGGAAACTCTGCCAGTCACCGGAGTTGCAGCGTATCTGCCAGCATGCAGGTGTTTCAGAGGATCAGTTGCCATAGTAACTAACCTGTGGTTGATTTTGATTTCTCAAGCCTGAGTTTGGCTCAGCTCAGGGTTAGCATACCTGGTGAGAGGCTAAACCTGATCTCTGGAACCAGGCCCTGGTGGAACTGCCCAATAGGAGTGCAGTGCTGGGCTCTCCAGCGTAGTACTGAACAGAATACCTTATATGGTCTGAATAGATGCCCCTTTGTGCTCTGAAGTACAACATTCTGCTGCTCCGTCAGAACAGAGATGGAGCCAAGTGTCCGTTTCTCTCCCTCTCTCTCTCTCTCTGCCTGCCTGCCTCTGTAGATGGAACGAGTGGCTCAACTACGACATGTACATTCCTGACATCCCGCGTGCCGCTCGCCTCGGTCTCTCCATCTGTTCTGTCAAAGGGAGGAAGGGAGCCAAAGAGGTGAGCTGATCGTGCTGATCACGCTGTTCGAGCTGATCGAGCTGAGCTGCTTCAGTGGGCGGGGCTTGTGCAGTGTGCCGTATCATGTGCTTCATTAGAAAGTCAAAATATGGCATATGAGATAACTCCAGAGTACAGTGTTGTATTGGACAGCAGCGTGCCGAGATAGTTCCAGAGTACAGTGTTGTATTGGAAGGCAGCGCGCTGAGATGACTGCAGACTACAGTGTTGTATTGGACGGCAGCGCGCTGAGATGACTGCAGACTACAGTGTCGTATTGGACGGCAGCGCGCTGAGATAACTCCAGAGTACAGTGTCGTATTGGACGGCAGCGCGCTGAGATAACTCCAGACTACAGTGTTGTATTGGACGGCAGCGCGCCGAGATAGTTCCAGAGTACAGTGTCGTATTGGACGGCAGCGCGCTGAGATAACTCCAGACTACAGTGTCGTATTGGACGGCAGCGCGCTGAGATAACTCCAGACTACAGTGTCGTATTGGACGGCAGCGCGCTGAGATGACTGCAGACTACAGTGTTGTATTGGACGGCAGCGCGCTGAGATGACTCCAGAGTACAGTGTTGTATTGGATGGCAGCGCGCTGAGATAACTCCAGACTACAGTGTTGTATTGGACGGCAGCGCGCTGAGATGACTGCAGACTACAGTGTCGTATTGGAAGGCAGCGCGCTGAGATGACTGCAGACTACAGTGTCGTATTGGACGGCAGTGCCCTGAGATGACTGCAGACTACAGTGTCGTATTGGACGGCAGTACCCTGAGATGACTGCAGACTACAGTGTCGTATTGGACGGCAGTGCCCTAAGATGACTGCAGACTACAGTGTCGTATTGGACGGCAGCGCGCTGAGAACTCTAGACTACAGTGTCGTATTGGACGGCAGTGCGCTGAGATGACTGCAGACTACAGTGTTGTATTGGACCGCAGCGCGCTGAGAACTCTAGACTACAGTGTCGTATTGGACGGCAGTGCGCTGAGATGACTGCAGAGTACAGTGTCGTATTGGACGGCAGCGCGCTGAGAACTCTAGACTTCAGTGTTGTATTGGACCGCAGCACGCTGAGAACTCTAGACTACAGTGTCGTATTGGACGGCAGCGCGCTGAGATGACTGCAGAGTACAGTGTCGTATTGGACGACAGTGCGCTGAGATGACTGCAGAGTACAGTGTCGTATTGGACGGCAGCGCGCTGAGATGACTGCAGACTACAGTGTCGTATTGGACAGCAGCGCGCAGAGATGACTGCAGACTACAGTGTCGTATTGGACGGCAGCGCGCTGAGATGACTCCAGAGTACAGTGTCGTATTGGACGGCAGCGCGCTGAGATGACTGCGGACTACAGTGTCGTATTGGACGGCAGCGCGCTGAGATAACTCCAGACTACAGTGTCGTATTGGACGGCAGTGCGCTGCGATGACTGCAGAGTACAGTGTCGTATTGGACGGCAGCGCGCTGAGAACTCTAGACTTCAGTGTCGTATTGGACGGCAGCGCGCTGAGATAGCTCCAGAGTATAGTGTCGTATTGGACGGCAGTGCGCTGAGATGACTGCAGACTACAGTGTTGTATTGGACGGCAGCGCGCTGAGATGACTGCAGACTACAGTGTTGTATTGGATGGCAGCGCGCTGAGATGACTGCAGAGTACAGTGTCGTATTGGACGGCAGCGCGCTGAGATGACTCCAGAGTACAGTGTTGTATTGGACGGCAGCGCGCTGAGATGACTCCAGACTACAGTGTCGTATTGGACGGCAGCGCCCTGAGAACTCCAGACTACAGTGTCGTATTGGACGGCAGCGCGCTGAGATGACTGCAGACTACAGTGTTGTATTGGACGGCAGCGCGCTGAGATGACTGCAGACTACAGTGTCGTATTGGACGGCAGCGTGCCGAGATGACTGCAGACTACAGTGTCGTAATGGACGGCAGCGCACCGAGATAATTCCAGAGTACAGTGTCGTATTGGACGGCAGCGCGCTGAGATAAATCCAGAGTACAGTGTCGTATTGGACAGCAGCGCGCTGAGATAACTCCAGACTACAGTGTCGTATTGGATGGCAGCGCGCTGAGATGACTGCAGACTACAGTGTCGTATTGGACGGCAGCGCGCTGAGATGACTGCAGAGTACAGTGTTGTATTGGACGACATCGCGCTGAGATGACTGTAGAGTACAGTGTTGTATTGGACCGCAGCGCGCTGAGATGACTGCAGACTACAGTGTCGTATTGGACGGCAGCACGCTGAGATGACTGCAGACTACAGTGTCGTATTGGACGGCAGCGCGCTGAGATGACTGCAGACTACAGTGTCGTATTGGACGGCAGCGCGCTGAGATGACTGCAGACTACAGTGTCGTATTGGACGGCAGCGCGCTGAGATGACTGCAGAGTACAGTGTTGTATTGGACGGCAGCGCGCTGAGATGACTGCAGACTACAGTGTCGTATTGGACGGCAGCGCGCTGAGATGACTGCAGACTACAGTGTTGTATTGGACGGCAGCTCGCTGAGATGACTGCAGACTACAGTGTCGTATTGGACGGCAGCGCGCTGAGATGACTGCAGACTACAGTGTCGTATTGGACGGCAGCACGCTGAGATGACTGCAGAGTACAGTGTTGTATTGGACGGCAGCGCGCTGAGATGACTGCAGACTACAGTGTCGTATTGGACGGCAGCGCGCTGAGATGACTGCAGACTACAGTGTTGTATTGGACCGCAGCGCGCTGAGATAACTCCAGACTACAGTGTCGTATTGGACGGCAGTGCGCTGAGATGACTGCAGACTACAGTGTCGTATTGGACGGCAGTGCGCTGAGATGACTGCAGACTACAGTGTCGTATTGGACGGCAGCGCGCTGAGATGACTGCAGACTACAGTGTCGTATTGGACGGCAGTGCCCTAAGATGACTGCAGACTACAGTGTCGTATTGGACGGCAGCGCGCTGAGAACTCTAGACTACAGTGTCGTTTTGGACGGCAGCATGCTGAGATAGCTCCAGAGTACAGTGTCGTATTGGACGGCAGCGCGCTGCGATGACTGCAGAGTACAGTGTCGTATTGGACGGCAGCGCGCTGAGATGACTGCAGACTACAGTGTCGTATTGGACGGCAGTGCGCTGCGATGACTGCAGAGTACAGTGTCGTATTGGACGGCAGCGCGCTGAGATAGCTCCAGAGTACAGTGTCGTATTGGACGGCAGTGCGCTGCGATGACTGCAGAGTACAGTGTCGTATTGGACGGCAGCGCGCTGAGATAGCTCCAGAGTACAGTGTCGTATTGGACGGCATTGCGCTGAGATGACTGCAGAGTACAGTGTCGTATTGGACGGCAGCGCGCTGAGATGACTGCAGACTACAGTGTCGTATTGGACAGCAGCACGCTGAGATGACTGCAGACTACAGTGTCGTATTGGACGGCAGCGCGCTGAGATGACTGCAGACTACAGTGTGGTATTGGACCGCAGCGCGCTGAGATGACTGCAGAGTACAGTGTCGTATTGGACGGCAGCGCGCTGAGATAACTCCAGAGTACAGTGTCGTATTGGACGGCAGCGCGCTGAGATAACTCCAGACTACAGTGTTGTATTGGACGGCAGCGCGCCGAGATAACTCCAGACTACAGTGTCGTATTGGACGGCAGCGCGCTGAGATAACTCCAGACTACAGTGTCGTATTGGACGGCAGCGCGCTGAGATAACTCCAGACTACAGTGTCGTATTGGACGGCAGCGCGCTGAGATGACTGCAGACTACAGTGTTGTATTGGACGGCAGCGCACTGAGATGACTCCAGAGTACAGTGTTGTATTGGATGGCAGCGCGCTGAGATGACTCCAGACTACAGTGTTGTATTGGACCGCAGCGCGCTGAGATGACTGCAGACTACAGTGTCGTATTGGAAGGCAGCGCGCTGAGATGACTGCAGACTAGTGTCGTATTGGACGGCAGTGCCCTGAGATGACTGCAGACTACAGTGTCGTATTGGACGGCAGTACCCTGAGATGACTGCAGACTACAGTGTCGTATTGGACGGCAGTGCCCTAAGATGACTGCAGACTACAGTGTCGTATTGGACGGCAGCGCGCTGAGAACTCTAGACTACAGTGTCGTATTGGACGGCAGTGCGCTGAGATGACTGCAGACTACAGTGTTGTATTGGACCGCAGCGCGCTGAGAACTCTAGACTACAGTGTCGTATTGGACGGCAGCGCGCTGAGATGACTGCAGACTACAGTGTCGTATTGGACAGCAGCGCGCTGAGATGACTGCAGAGTACAGTGTCGTATTGGACGGCAGCGCGCTGAGATGACTGCGGACTACAGTGTCGTATTGGACGGCAGCGCGCTGAGATAGCTCCACAGTACAGTGTCGTATTGGACGGCAGCGCGCTGAGAACTCTAGACTTCAGTGTCGTATTGGACGGCAGCGCGCTGAGATAGCTCCAGAGTACAGTGTCGTATTGGACGGCAGTGCGCTGAGATGACTGCAGACTACAGTGTTGTATTGGACGGCAGCGCGCTGAGATGACTGCAGACTACAGTGTTGTATTGGATGGCAGCGCGCTGAGATGACTGCAGAGTACAGTGTCGTATTGGACGGCAGCGCGCTGAGATGACTCGAGAGTACAGTGTTGTATTGGACGGCAGCGCGCTGAGATGACTCCAGACTACAGTGTCGTATTGGACGGCAGCGCGCTGAGATGACTCCAGACTACAGTGTCGTATTGGACGGCAGCGCGCTGAGATGACTGCAGACTACAGTGTTGTATTGGACGGCAGCGCGCTGAGATGACTCCAGAGTACAGTGTCGTATTGGACGGCAGCGTGCCGAGATGACTGCAGACTACAGTGTCGTAATGGACGGCAGCGCACCGAGATAATTCCAGAGTACAGTGTCGTATTGGACGGCAGCGCGCTGAGATAAATCCAGAGTACAGTGTCGTATTGGACAGCAGCGCGCTGAGATAACTCCAGACTACAGTGTCGTAATGGATGGCAGCGCGCTGAGATGACTGCAGACTACAGTGTCGTATTGGACGGCAGCGCGCTGAGATGACTGCAGAGTACAGTGTTGTATTGGACGGCAGCGCACTGAGATGACTGCAGAGTACAGTGTTGTATTGGACCGCAGCGCGCTGAGATGACTGCAGACTACAGTGTCGTATTGGACGGCAGCACGCTGAGATGACTGCAGACTACAGTGTCGTATTGGACGGCAGCGCGCTGAGATGACTGCAGACTACAGTGTCGTATTGGACGGCAGCGCGCTGAGATGACTGCAGACTACAGTGTCGTATTGGACGGCAGCGCGCTGAGATGACTGCAGAGTACAGTGTTGTATTGGACGGCAGCGCGCTGAGATGACTGCAGACTACAGTGTCGTATTGGACGGCAGCGCGCTGAGATGACTGCAGACTACAGTGTCGTATTGGACGGCAGCGCGCTGAGATGACTGCAGACTACAGTGTCGTATTGGACGGCAGCGCGCTGAGATGACTGCAGACTACAGTGTCGTATTGGACGGCAGCGCGCTGAGATGACTGCAGACTACAGTGTTGTATTGGACCGCAGCGCGCTGAGATAACTCCAGACTACAGTGTCGTATTGGACGGCAGTGCGCTGAGATGACTGCAGACTACAGTGTCGTATTGGACGGCAGCGCGCTGAGATGACTGCAGACTACAGTGTCGTATTGGACGGCAGTGCCCTAAGATGACTGCAGACTACAGTGTCGTATTGGACGGCAGCGCGCTGAGAACTCTAGACTACAGTGTCGTTTTGGACGGCAGCATGCTGAGATAGCTCCAGAGTACAGAGTCGTATTGGACGGCAGTGCGCTGCGATGACTGCAGAGTACAGTGTCGTATTGGACGGCAGCGCGCTGAGATGACTGCAGACTACAGTGTCGTATTGGACGGCAGTGCGCTGCGATGACTGCAGAGTACAGTGTCGTATTGGACGGCAGCGCGCTGAGATAGCTCCAGAGTACAGTGTCGTATTGGACGGCAGTGCGCTGCGATGACTGCAGAGTACAGTGTCGTATTGGACGGCAGCGCGCTGAGATGACTGCAGAGTACAGTGTCGTATTGGACGGCATTGCGCTGAGATGACTGCAGAGTACAGTGTCGTATTGGACGGCAGCGCGCTGAGATGACTGCAGACTACAGTGTCGTATTGGACAGCAGCACGCTGAGATGACTGCAGACTACAGTGTCGTATTGGACGGCAGCGCGCTGAGATGACTGCAGACTACAGTGTGGTATTGGACCGCAGCGCGCTGAGATGACTGCAGAGTACAGTGTTGTATTGGACGGCAGCGCGCTGAGATGACTGCAGACTACAGTGTCGTATTGGACGGCAGCGCGCTGAGATGACTGCAGACTACAGTGTTGTATTGGACGGCAGCGCGCTGAGATGACTGCAGACTACAGTGTCGTATTGGACGGCAGCGCGCTGAGATGACTGCAGACTACAGTGTCGTATTGGACGGCAGCGCGCTGAGATGACTGCAGAGTACAGTGTTGTATTGGACGGCAGCGCGCTGAGATGACTGCAGACTACAGTGTCGTATTGGACGGCAGCGCGCTGAGATGACTGCAGACTACAGTGTTGTATTGGACCGCAGCGCGCTGAAATAACTCCAGACCACAGTGTCGTATTGGACGGCAGTGCGCTGAGATGACTGCAGACTACAGTGTCGTATTGGACGGCAGCGCGCTGAAATGACTGCAGACTACAGTGTCGTATTGGACGGCAGTGCCCTAAGATGACTGCAGACTACAGTGTCGTATTGGACGGCAGCGCGCTGAGAACTCTAGACTACAGTGTCGTTTTGGACGGCAGCATGCTGAGATAGCTCCAGAGTACAGTGTCGTATTGGACAGCAGTGCGCTGCGATGACTGCAGAGTACAGTGTCGTATTGGACGGCAGCGCGCTGAGATGACTGCAGACTACAGTGTCGTATTGGACGGCAGTGCGCTGCGATGACTGCAGAGTACAGTGTCGTATTGGACGGCAGCGCGCTGAGATAGCTCCAGAGTACAGTGTCGTATTGGACGGCAGTGCGCTGCGATGACTGCAGAGTACAGTGTCGTATTGGACGGCAGCGCGCTGAGATAGCTCCAGAGTACAGTGTCGTATTGGACGGCATTGCGCTGAGATGACTGCAGAGTACAGTGTCGTATTGGACGGCAGCGCGCTGAGATGACTGCAGACTACAGTGTCGTATTGGACAGCAGCACGCTGAGATGACTGCAGACTACAGTGTCGTATTGGACGGCAGCGCGCTGAGATGACTGCAGACTACAGTGTGGTATTGGACCGCAGCGCGCTGAGAACTCCAGACTACAGTGTCGTATTGGACGGCAGCGCGCTGAGATGACTCCAGAGTACAGTGTCGTATTGGACGGCAGCGCGCTGAGATGACTGCAGACTACAGTGTCGTATTGGACCGCAGCGCGCTGAGAACTCCAGACTACAGTGTCGTATTGGACGGTAGTGCGCTGAGATGACTCCAGAGTACAGTGTCGTATTGGACGGCAGCGCGCTGAGATGACTGCAGACTGCAGTGTCGTATTGGACGGCAGCTCACTGAGATGACTGCAGACTACAGTGTCGTATTGGACGGCAGCGCGCTGAGATGACTGCAGACTACAGTGTCATATTGGACGGCAGCGCGCTGAGATGACTGCAGACAACAGTGTTGTATTGGACGGCAGTGCACTGAGATGACTCCAGAGTACAGTGTCGTATTGGACCGCAGCGCTGAGATGACTGCAGACTACAGTGTCGTATTGGACGGCAGTGCGCTGAGATGACTCCAGAGTACAGTGTCGTATTGGACGGCAGCGCACTGAGATGACTGCAGACGACAGTGTCGTATTGGACGGCAGCGCGCTGAGATGACTGCAGACTACAGTGTCGTATTGGACGGCAGTGCCCTAAGATGACTGCAGACTACAGTGTCGTATTGGACGGCAGCGCGCTGAGATGACTGCAGACTACAGTGTCGTATTGGACGGCAGCGCGCTGCGATAACTCCAGATTACAGTGTTGTATTGGACGGCAGCGCGCCGAGTTGACTCCAGAGTACAGTGTCGTATTGGACGGCAGTGCGCTGAGATGGCTCCAGAGTACAGTGCCGTATTGGACGGCAGCGCACTGAGATGACTGCAGAAGACAGTGTCGTATTGGACGGCAGCGCGCTGATATGACTGCAGACTACAGTGTCGTATCTGACGGCAGCGCGCTGAGATGACTGCAGACTACAGTGTCGTATTTGACGGCAGCGCGCTGAGATAACTCCAGACTACAGTGTCGTATTGGACGGCAGCGCGCCGAGTTGACTCCAGAGTACAGTGTCGTATTGGACGGCAGTGCGCTGAGATGGCTCCAGAGTACAGTGCCGTATTGGACGGCAGTGCGCTGAGATGACTGCAGGGTACAGTGTCGTATTGGACGGCAGCGCGCTGAGATGACTGCAGACTACAGTGTCGTATTGGACGGCAGCGCGCTGAGATGACTGCAGACTACAGTGTCGTATTGGACGGCAGCGCGCTGAGATGACTGCAGAGTACAGTGTTGTATTGGACGGCAGCGCGCTGAGATGACTGCAGAGTACAGTGTTGTGTTGGACCGCAGCGCGCTGAGAACTCCAGACTACA
The DNA here is from genome assembly GCA_029721435.1 of Gymnothorax reevesii. Taxonomy (NCBI): domain Eukaryota; kingdom Metazoa; phylum Chordata; class Actinopteri; order Anguilliformes; family Muraenidae; genus Gymnothorax; species Gymnothorax reevesii. The sequence continues at coordinate 162,925,997 of CM056575.1, forward strand.
GTGTCGTATTGGACGGCAGCGCGCTGATATGACTGCAGACTACAGTGTCGTGTTGGACGGCAGCGCGCTGAGATGACTGCAGACTACAGTGTCGTATTGGACGGCAGCGCGCTGAGATGACTGCAGACTACAGTGTCGTATTGGACCGCATCGCGCTGAGATGACTCCAGACTACAGTGTCGTATTGGACGGCAGCGCGCTGATATGACTGCAGACTACAGTGTCGTATTGGACGGCAGCGCGCTGAGATGACTGCAGACTACAGTGTCGTATGGGACGGCAGCGCGCCGAGTTGACTCCAGAGTACAGTGTCGTATTGGACGGCAGTGCGCTGAGATGGCTCCAGAGTACAGTGCCGTATTGGACGGCAGTGCGCTGAGATGACTGCAGGGTACAGTGTCGTATTGGACGGCAGCGCGCTGAGATGACTGCAGACTACAGTGTCGTATTGGACGGCAGCGCGCTGAGATGACTCCAGTGTCGTATTGGACGGCAGCGCGCTGAGATGACTGCAGACTACAGTGTCGTATTGGACAGCAGCCCGCTGAGATGACTGCAGACTACAGTGTCGTATTGGACCGCAGCGCGCTGAGATAACTCCAGACTACAGTGTCGTATTGGACGGCAGCGCGCTGATATGACTGCAGATTATAGTGTTGTATTGGACCGCAGCGCGCTGAGATGACTGCAGACTACAGTGTCGTATTGGACGGCAGCGCGCTGAGATGACTGCAGACTACAGTGTCGTATTGGACCGCAGCGCGCTGAGATAACTCCAGACTACAGTGTCGTATTGGACGGCAGCGCGCTGAGATGACTGCAGACTACAGTGTCGTATTGGACGGCAGCGCGCTGAGATGACTGCAGACTACAGTGTCGTATTGGATGGCAGCGCGCTGAGATGACTGCAGACTACAGTGTCGTATTGGACGGCAGCGCGCTGAGATGACTGCAGACTACAGTGTCGTATTGGACGGCAGCGCGCTGAGATGACTGCAGACTACAGTGTCGTATTGGACGGCAGCGCGCTGAGATGACTGCAGAGTACAGTGTTGTATTGGACGGCAGCGCGCTGAGATGACTGCAGACTACAGTGTCGTATTGGACGGCAGCGCGCTGAGATGACTGCAGACTACAGTGTCGTATTGGACGGCAGCGCGCTGAGATGACTGCAGACTACAGTGTCGTATTGGACGGCAGTGCCCTGAGATGACTGCAGACTACAGTGTCGTATTTGACGGTAGTGCCCTAAGATGACTGCAGACTACAGTGTCGTATTGGACGGCAGCGCGCTGAGATAACTCCAGAGTACAGCGTTGTATTGGACGGCAGTGCGCTGAGATGACTGCAGAGTACAGTGTCGTATTGGACGGCAGCGCGCTGAGAACTCTAGACTTCAGTGTTGTATTGGACCGCAGCGCGCTGAGAACTCTAGACTACAGTGTCGTATTGGACGGCAGCGCGCTGAGATAGCTCCAGAGTACAGTGTCGTATTGGACGGCAGTGCGCTGAGATGACTGCAGAGTACAGTGTCGTATTGGACGGCAGCGCGCTGAGATGACTGCAGACTACAGTGTCGTATTGGACGGCAGCGCGCTGAGATGACTGCAGACTACAGTGTCGTATTGGACCGCAGCGCGCTGAGAACTCCAGACTACAGTGTCGTATTGGACGGCAGCGCGCTGAGATGACTGCAGAGTACAGTGTCGTATTGGACGGCAACGCGCTGAGATAACTCCAGACTACAGTGTTGTATTGGACCGCAGCGCGCTGAGAACTCCAGACTACAGTGTCATATTGGACCGCAGCGCGCTGAGATGGCTCCAGACTACAATGTCGTATTGGACGGCAGTGCGCTGAGATGACTGCAGAGTACAGTGTCGTATTGGACGGCAGCGCGCTGAGATGACTGCAGACTACAGTGTCGTATTGGACGGCAGAGCACTGAGATGACTGCAGAGTACAGTGTCGTATTGGACGGCAGCGCGCTGAGATGACTGCAGACTACAGTGTCGTATTGGACGGCAGCGCACTGAGATGACTGCAGACGACAGTGTCGTCTTGGACGGCAGCGCGCTGAGATAACTCCAGACTACAGTGTCGTATTGGACGGCAGTGCGCTGAGATGGCTCCAGAGTACAGTGTCGTATTGGACGGCAGCGCGCTGTGATGACTCCAGTGTTGTATTGGACCGCAGTGCGCTGAGAACTCCAGACTACAGTGTCGTATTGGACGGCAGCGCGCTGATATGACTGCAGACTACAGTGTCGTATCTGACGGCAGCGCGCTGAGATGACTGCAGACTACAGTGTCGTATTGGACGGCAGTGCGCTGAGATGGCTCCAGAGTACAGTGTCGTATTGGACGGCAGTGCGCTGAGATGACTGCAGGGTACAGTGTCGTATTGGACGGCAGCGCGCTGAGATGACTGCAGACTACAGTGTCGTATTGGACAGCAGCGCGCTGTGATGACTCCAGTGTTGTATTGGACCGCAGTGCGCTGAGATGACTGCAGACTACAGTGTCGTATTGGACGGCAGCGCGCTGAGATGACTGCAGACTACAGTGTCGTATTGGACGGCAGTGCCCTGAGATGACTGCAGACTACAGTGTCGTATTGGACGGCAGTGCCCTGAGATGACTGCAGACTACAGTGTCGTATTTGACGGTAGTGCCCTAAGATGACTGCAGACTACAGTGTCGTATTGGACGGCAGCGCGCTGAGATAACTCCAGAGTACAGCGTTGTATTGCACGGCAGCGCGCTGAGAACTCAAGACTTCAGTGTTGTATTGGACCGCAGCGCGCTGAGAACTCTTGACTACAGTGTCGTATTGGACGACAGCGCGCTGAGATGACTGCAGAGTACAGTGTCGTATTGGACGGCAGCGCGCTGAGAACTCTAGACTTCAGTGTTGTATTGGACCGCAGCGCGCTGAGAACTCTAGATTACAGTGTCGTATTGGACGGCAGCGCGCTGAGATAGCTCCAAAGTACAGTGTCGTATTGGACGGCAGTGCGCTGAGATGACTGCAGAGTACAGTGTCGTATTGGACGGCAGCGCGCTGAGATGACTGCAGACTACAGTGTCGTATTGGACGGCAGCGCGCTGAGATGACTGCAGACTACAGTGTCGTATTGGACCGCAGCGCGCTGAGAACTCCAGACTACAGTGTCGTATTGGACGGCAGCGCGCTGAGATGACTGCAGAGTACAGTGTCGTATTGGACGGCAACGCGCTGAGATGACTGCAGACTACAGTGTCGTATTGGACGGCAGCGCGCTGAGATGACTGCAGACTACAGTGTCGTATTGGACGGCAGCGCACTGAGATGACTGCAGAGTACAGTGTCGTATTGGACGGCAGCGCGCTGAGATGACTGCAGACTACAGTGTCGTATTGGACGGCAGCGCACTGAGATGACTGCAGACGACAGTGTCGTCTTGGACGGCAGCGCGCTGAGATAACTCCAGACTACAGTGTCGTATTGGACGGCAGCGCGCCGAGTTGACTCCAGAGTACAGTGTCGTATTGGACGGCAGTGCGCTGAGATGGCTCCAGAGTACAGTGTCGTATTGGACGGCAGTGCGCTGAGATGACTGCAGGGTACAGTGTCGTATTGGACGGCAGCGCGCTGAGATGACTGCAGACTACAGTGTCGTATTGGACGGCAGCGCGCTGTGATGACTCCAGTGTTGTATTGGACCGCAGTGCGCTGAGAACTCCAGACTACAGTGTCGTATTGGACGGCAGCGCGCTGATATGACTGCAGACTACAGTGTCGTATCTGACGGCAGCGCGCTGAGATGACTGCAGACTACAGTGTCGTATTGGACCGCAGCGCGCTGAGATAACTCCAGACTACAGTGTCGTATTGGACGGCAGCGCACTGAGATGACTGCAGACGACAGTGTCGTATTGGACGGCAGCGCGCTGAGATAACTCCAGACTACAGTGTCGTATTGGACGGCAGCGCGCCGAGTTGACTCCAGAGTACAGTGTCGTATTGGACGGCAGTGCGCTGAGATGGCTCCAGAGTACAGTGTCGTATTGGACGGCAGCGCGCTGAGATGACTGCAGGGTACAGTGTCGTATTGGACGGCAGCGCGCTGAGATGACTGCAGACTACAGTGTCGTATTGCCGGCAGCGCGCTGTGATGACTCCAGTGTTGTATTGGACCGCAGTGCGCTGAGAACTCCAGACTACAGTGTCGTATTGGACGGCAGCGCGCTGATATGACTGCAGACTACAGTGTCGTATTGGACGGCAGCGCGCTGAGATAACTCCAGACTACAGTGTCGTATTGGACGGCAGCGCGCTGATATGACTGCAGACCACAGTGTCGTATTGGACGGCAGCGCGCTGAGATGACTGCAGACTACAGTGTCGTATTGGACGGCAGCGCGCTGAGATGACTGCAGACTACAGTGTCGTATTGGACCGCAGCGCGCTGATATGACTGCAGACTACAGTGTCGTATTGGACGGCAGCGCGCTGAGATAACTCCAGACTACAGTGTCGTATTGGACGGCAGCGCGCCGAGATAACTCCAGACTACAGTGTCCTATTGGACGGCAGTGCGCTGAGATGACTGCAGACTATAGTGTCGTATTGGACGGCAGCGCGCTGAGATAACTGCAGACTACAGTGTCGTATTGGACGGCAGTGCGCCGAGATAACTCCAGACTACAGTGTCGTATTGGACGGCAGCGCGCCGAGATAACTCCAGACCACAGTGTCGTATTGGACCGCAGCTCGCCGAGATGACTCCAGTCCACAGTGTCGTATTGGACCGCAGCTCGCCGAGATGACTCCAGTCCACAGTGTCGTATTGGACCGCAGCTCGCTGAGATGACTGCAGACTACAGTGTCGTATTGGACGGCAGCGTGCTGAGATGACTGCAGACTACAGTGTCGTATTGGACGGCAGCGCGCCGAGATAACTCCAGGCCACAGTGTCGTATTGGACGGCAGCGCGCCGAGATGACTCCAGACCACAGTGTCCTATTGGACGGCAGCGCGCTGAGATGACTGCAGACTACAGTGTCGTATTGGACGGCAGCGCGCTGAGATGACTGCAGACTACAGTGTCGTATTGGACGGCAGTGCCCTGAGATGACTGCAGTCTACAGTGTCGTATTGGACCGCAGCGCGCTGAGAACTTAAGAGTACAGTGTCAGTTATTCTGCTTATTGAAGGGACTTTCCATACTACATGCCAACTTTAAAATGACAATAGAGGTCAGTGGTGTGTGGCGAACTGAGTTTATTGTCCATGGATTTCAGTTCATTGCCATCACAAGTTTGGCACGGAGTTTTGATTTCATGATTGGTAGGTGCATGTTTGTGTTCCAGGAACACTGCCCTCTGGCCTGGGGCAACGTGAATCTGTTCGACTACACGCATATGCTCGTCTCTGGGAAAATGGCGCTCAACTTGTGGCCAGTTCCACACGGCCTGGAGGACCTGCTGAACCCCATCGGGGTCACGGGTTCGAATCCTAATAAGGTAAAGCATCAGAGCTGTGTTCTCAGTGTCACCCACACCCAGTGCAAGTCAGGGATTAGAAGGCTACAGTGGGGCAGAGGGGTATAGAGGGGTAGAGGGGCACTGTGCTGCACAGGGGTATGGAGGGGCAGAGGGGTACTGTGCGGCAGAGGGGTATAGTGGGGCAGAGGGGTATAGAGGGGCAAATGTGTACTGTGCTGAGGAAGGGTGTAGAGGGGCAGAGGGGTATAGAGGGGCAGAGGGGTATAGAGGGGCAGAGGGGTATAAAGGGGCAGAGGGGTTTAGAGGGGCAGAGGGGTATTGTGGTGCAGAGGGGTATAGTAGGGCAGAGGGGTATAGAGGGGCAGAGGGGTATAGAGGGGCAGAGGGGTATAAAGGGGCAGATGGCTTCAGTGGGGCAGGGGTATAGTGGGGCAGACGGGTATAGAGGGGCAGAGCGGTATAGTGGGGCAGAGGGGTATAGTGGGGCTGAGGGGTGTAAAGGGGCAGATGGCTACAGTGGGGCAGAGAGGTATAGTGGTGCAGAGGGGTATAGTGGGGCAGAGGGGTATAGAGGGGCAGAGGGGTATAAAGGGGCAGAGGGGTATAGGGGGGCAGAGGAGTATAAAGGGGCAGAGGGATATAGGGGGGCAGATGGCTACAGTGGGGCAGAGGGGTACAGAGGGGCAGAGGGGTATAAAGGGGCAGAGGGGTATAGAGGGGCAGAGGGGTATAGTGGGGCAGAGAGGTATAGAGGGGCAGAGGGGTATAGGGGGGCAGATGGGTATTGAGGGGCAGTGGGGTATAGAGGGGCATAGGGGTATAGAGGGGCAGAGGGGTATAGAGGGGCAGTGGGGTATAGAGGGGCAGAGGGGTATAGGGGAGCAGAGGGGTATAGAGGGGCAGAGGGGTATAAAGGGGCAGAGGGGTATAGGGCGGCAGATGGCTACAGTGGGGCAGAGGGGTATAGAGGTATAGAGGGGCAGAGGGGTATAGGGGAGCAGAGGGGTATAGAGGGGCAGAGGGGTATAAAGGGGCAGAGGGGTATAGGGCGGCAGATGGCTACAGTGGGGCAGAGGGGTATAGAGGGGCAGAGGGGTATAAAGGGGCAGATGGCTACAGTGGGGCAGAGGGGTATAGAGGGGCAGAGGGGTATTGTGCAGCAGAGGGATATAGAGGGGTATAGAGGGGCAGAGGGGTACAGTGGGACAGGTTTACTCTGGGGCAGAGGGGTATAGAGTTACAAAATTGGTGTAATTGGTGATCTAAAGTTTAAATTGCTTTGTGTAGGTCTTCACTTGTACTTCAAAAAACTAAATGGCTAATTTTGGTCATTCGATTTGGTATGGGTGAAAACAGCAAAAAACAGTTACGGTTGGTAACGGTTCTCTGTGTGCGTGTGCGTGTGTGTGTGTGTGCGCGTGTGTTTGTTTCATGACAGGAAACGCCTTGTTTGGAGCTGGAGTTTGACTGCTTCAGCAGTGCGGTTAAGTTCCCAGACACGAGCACCATAGAGGAGTTTGCGAACCGGAGCATATCCCGCGAGCTCGGCCTCAGCTACTGCCACACTGGCCTGGTACGGGTGATTTCACACTCACAGACTGATACCTGCCTGAAGGTTTATAGATCTCACTCCTGAGCAGCTGAACCTCGACTGGCCCACACTGTACCAGGATAGCTGCTTTCACCTTTAGCACTGCCTGCCAGGTTAGCAGCTGCCCTTAATAGCACTGGCTGCCAGGATAGCAGCTAGCATCGTTAGCACTGGCTGCCAGGTTAGCAGCTAGCCCCATTAGCACTTGCTGCCAGGTGAGCAGCTAGCCCCATTAGCACTTGCTGCCAGGTGAGCAGCTAGCCCCATTAGCACTTGCTGCCAGGTGAGCAGCTAGCCCCATTAGCACTTGCTGCCAGGTGAGCAGCTAGCCCCATTAGCACTTGCTGCCAGGTGGTCAGCTAGATCCTTTAGCACTGGCTGCAAGGTTGGCAGCTAGCCCCATTAGCACTGGTTGCCAGGTTAGCAGCTAACCATATTAGCTCTGGCTGCCATATTAGCAGCTAGCACCGTTAGCACTTTCTGCGAGGTTAGCTGCTTGCATCATTAGCACTGGCTGCCAGATTTGCGGCTAGCACTTTTAGCACTGGCTGCCAGGTTAGTATTTAGCTTCTTTGGCACTGGCTGCCAGGTTAGCAGTGAGCCTTGTGCGAAGATTCACGAGGCATATTGGTATACAGTTGCAATCAAAATTATTCAACCCCCGTGACAAACTAGGTTTACTGGCAAAATTTACAAACTTTCAGCTGCTTGCAATTTAAATGGCTCAGCGCAACAAATATTACAAGTGGCTTCTCCAAATTCAACACAAAATTACACTTTTAATGACTACTGCAGGCTCAAAATTATTTAACCCCTTCATGAAAAGCATCTTTAGTACTTAACAGAGCACCCCTCTGCCGCTATGACCTGCTGGAGATGTGATGCTTAGGCAGATGTCTGCTTTTGGCGGCATTCCCAAGGGATCTTAGTCCAGTCCTCATGGACAATGGCCTCCAGTTCACTAATATTCCAGGGTTTTCATGCTGCAACTGTCTTCTTCAAATCCTACCAGAGATTTTTTATGAGGTTCAAGTGAGGCGACTGTGATGGGCACTCTAGAATCTTCCCAGATTTCTTCTGAAACCAAACCTTGGTGGATGTTGAGGTATGCTTCGGATCATTGTCCTGTTGGAAGGTCCAATGATGCCAAAGCGTCAGCTTCCCTACAGACGGCATGAAATTTTCTCCTTGGACATCCTGGTACTTGACTGAATCCATCTTGCCCTCCACACTCTGCAGATTTCCAGTGCCAGAGGAAGCAAGGCAGCCACAGAGCATCAAAAATCCCCCACAATTCTCCACTGTAGGCAGGGTGTACTTTTCAGCATATGCTTCTTTATTCCTCCTGCAGACATACCACTGATTCATAAGCCCAAAATATTCCAGTTTTGTTTCATCACTCCACCGAACAATATCCCCAAACCTCTGTGGCTAATTTATATGGTTTTGGGCATATTGGAGCTTGTGCTTTTGGATCAGTTGTGGTGTGTGTCTTGGAGATCTTCAGCGTTTAGTATGTGCCCTACTGTACAAACTGAAACCTCAGTGCCTCCTGCCTCCAAGTCTTGCTGTGGGTCTCCTGCAGTCACTTTAGGGTTTCTGACCCCCCGTCTCCCCAGGAATCTGGTGGCAGCCATTGACAGCTTCCTCTTTCTGCCACATCCTGGTACTGTAGCCGCTCCTCCTTTAACTCTGAACTTGTGACCTGTGCTTCCAACTGTATCGTTACGAACATTCGGTGCCTGTGCTGCCTTTCTGTATCCTTTTCCTTGTTTATGCCAGGCAATTATCTCCTCTATTAGCTTTTTGGACAATTCTCTTAACAGCCATATTTCTGATATGCAATCAAATGTCTCTGTCAACAAACCCCTGGCGAGTGCAAGTATTTGATGTCTTTTATCACAAGCAAATCTGATGCAACTCATTAAGCTCTTGATTTGCACCTGATTTGCAAATATGCTCCTAAGATGGATTCTATTCAGGGGGTTGAATAATTTTGAGACTGCAGTAGTCATTAAAAAAAATTTTCTAAATTTGGAGAAACCACTTGTAATATTAGTTGTGTTGAGCTATTTAAAATGTCCTTGTTTAATTTATCACAAATAGCTGAAAGTTTGTATATTTTGCTATTAAACCCAATTTATAATGGGGTGAATAATTTTGATTGCACCTGTATATGGCTATGGGTGAACAGGCGTGTTGCCCCCTGCAGAGCAGTCGTCTGGCTCGAGACCAGCTGACGGACAGTGACACTGAGCAGCTGCGGCATTTGTGCAACAGAGACCCACTGTCTGAGATCACTGAGCAGGAGAAGGACTTCCTGTGGAGGCACTGGTACTGCGGCAGGGACCCCACTTCCTCACAGCAAATACAGGGGGCACGAGGGGATTTGGGGTGCCGGGGGAGGGGATTTGGGGTGCTGGGGGAGGGGATTTGGGGTGCCGGGGGAGAGGATTTGGGGTGCCGGGGGAGGGGATTTGGGGTGCGGTGGGTGAGGATTTGGGGTGCGGTGGGAGGGGATTTGGGGTGCCGGGGGAGGGGATTTGGGGTGCCGGGGGAGGGGATTTGGAATGCCGGGGGAGGGGATTTGGGGTGCGGTGGGAGAGGATTTGGGGTGCGGTGGGAGGGGATTTGGGGTGCCGGGGGAGGGGATTTGGGGTGCAGTGGGAGAGGATTTGGGGTGCGGTGGGAGGGGATTTGGGGTGCTGGGGGAGGGGATTTGGGGTGCGGTGGGTGGGGATTTGGGGTGCCGGGGGAGGGGATTTGGGGTGCGGTGGGAGGGGATTTGAGGTGCTGGGGATTTGGGGTGCGGGGGGAGGGGATTTGGGGTGCCGGGGGAGGGGATTTGGGGTGCTGGGGGAGAGGATTTGGGGTGCGGTGGGAGGGGATTTGGGATGCGGTGGGAGGGGATTTGGGGTGCCGGGGGAGAGGATTTGGGGTGCGATGGGAGGGGATTTGGGGTGCTGGGGGAGAGGATTTGGGGTGCGGTGGGAGGGGATTTGGGATGCGGTGGGAGGGGATTTGGGGTGCCGGGGGAGGGGATTTGGGGTGCCGGGGGAGGGGATTTGGGATGCGGTGGGAGGGGATTTGGGGTGCCGGGGGAGGGGATTTGGGGTGCGGTGGGAGGGGATTTGGGGTGCTGGGGGAGAGGATTTGGGGTGCGATGGGAGAGGATTTGGGGTGCCGGGGGAGGGGATTTGGGGTGCGGTGGGAGGGGATTTGGGATGCGGTGGGTAGGGATTTGGGATGCGGTGGGTAGGGATTTGGGGTGCATATGTCACATGCTCTCCTCTCTTCAGGCATTACTGTGTAAATATCCCTGAGATCCTGCCCAAGATCCTGTTGGCGGTGAAGTGGAACTCCCGAGATGAAGTCGCTCAGGTACTGCAGCTCTCCCTACATTAGCTCTTGCTAGCAAGCACCTTAAAATGAAACAGGGAGCTTCAAAGCTTTATATCCTCATATGCTGCATCACAAAATGCACTGAAGAGCCCGGGAGTGAGGAGATGAGAGAGTGAGGAGATGAGCCCAGGGGATGATGTCGGATTCCCCTCTCTGCGCTGAATGTAACGGTGGATACGACTTATGTTGCCCTTGATACATAGTTTCCCCCTGGAGGGAAATATAGTTGCTACTTAATTGTTGACATTACGATTGTTATGGTTTGTTTATAAGGAAAACTTGAACCAAAAAATCACAGTCATAAGGTACCTGAACCTAAAAATGACAGTCATAAGGTACCTGAACCTAAAAATGACAGTCATAAGGTGCTTGGACCTTAAAACGACAGTCATAAGGTACTTGACCCTAAAAGGTGACAGTCATCAGGTACTTGACCCTAAAAATGACAGTCATAAGGTACTTGGACCTTAAAATGACAGTCATAAGGTATTTAAACCTAAAAATGACAGTCATAAGGTACTTGAGCCTAAAAATGACAGTCATAAGGTACTTGAGCCTAAAAATGACAGTCATAAGGTACTTGAGCCTAAAAATGACAGTCATAAGGTACTTGAGCCTAAAAATGACAGTCATAAGGTACTTGAGCCTAAAAATGACAGTCATAACGTACCTGACCCTAAAAATGACAGTCATAAGGAACTTGAGCCTAAAAATGACAGTCATAACGTACCTGACCCTAAAAATGACAGTCATAAGGAACTTGGACAAATTCCCCTTTGGTCTCTCACAGTCCACACAGCTCGAAGCATCTCACAGTAGCGTTACTGTAAATTTGGATCTCTGGGGTTTGACCTGCCAGGGAATAAAGGGAAGTGCTCTTAAACCCTGCTTCACTTACAGATACTGGGTCAAATGGGCATTTCTTTCTGTTGTCTAAAATACTGTAGTTTGAGTTATTCTGTGGTGATGTCTGGCGATTTATTCTGACTTAATTTTCTTCTTTCTTTCCAGTTTCATGTTTGGACAGTAGTTTTAAAAGTTTTGAGTTTATTCTGAATAAACCTCTGAGGTTTAAGTAAAATCTTCTTTAATGTTATTTTTGTGGGCCTGTGGATGGATGGTCCATCATTCACTGTAGATTCTAGAGAAGATAGAAGATAGATAGATACAAAGGGTAGGATTGATTTCTGGCCTAAAGAAATTCCTTTAAAAAAGTTCTGCACACATTCCGTGCCCCAAATTCTTGATGCTACTCTGGGCTTCTGGGCCCATTCAGCAGAATGGAGCATTTCTGACTGTGTGGCCTTCAGACTCTGTGCCCCATATTCAGGCTGGGATCTGCCACATGCGAGCTAAATTGTTTGATTTACCTCTTCATGTGTTCCTATCATGGTTCTTCAATATTTTAATATGGTAATGTGAATGATATTGTTATTATGCGCATTTAAAAGGTCTGCTCCGAAACACGCTGCTCCAGAGCTGACTGAAATGCCCAAATCGCTTCTGGCCTCTTATTATATCCCCAAACGCCGAATGGTGTTCCGGGGGTATTATGTTTTTGGTCCGACCGCCGCCGCCGCCCTACATGTTAACGCGATAACTTCAGTATTATTTCAATTAGAAATTTCAAGTTTTGCATATCAGTAAGTATCATAAAGAGGAAGAACTGATTCGATTTTGGACAATTTACAATTTCTAGATTGGCCACCAGGGGCCAAAAACTGATTTACGTGTTAACGCGATAACTTCAGTAATATTTCAATTAGAAATTCCAAGTTTTGCATATAAGTAAGTATCATAAAGAGGAAGAACTGATTCGATTTTGGACAATTTACTATTTCTAGATTGGCCACCAGGGGCCTAAAACTGAAAAAAATCACTGTTTTATATCTCTGGAAATATTTGTCCGATTGACCTCAAATTAAGTGCAAATGAAAGGTCATGACCTGAGGATGTGTCTCACAGTGACATTATACCTGTTTGGTTCAAAATTTTGACTCAAAGTGGAGCTTTGTTGCATAAAATTCACCATTTTTGCCATATATTTGGAACTATTTCTCCAATTGACATGAAACTATGTGCAACTGCAAGGTCATGACCTCACAACGTGTCACATGATGACATCATACCTGTATGGTTCAATATTTTGCCACCAGCGGGGCTTTGTGATGGAAAATTAACATTTTGGCCATATCTTCAGAACCATGAGTCCGATTGACCTGAAATTAAGTTCAAATGAAAGGTCGTGATCTGAGGGGCTTTATATTGTATTGGGTCTATTCAAGGATTGGGGAATTGGAGGATTGGGGGTGTTCGGGGATATATCCCAAACCGTTGCCTCCGGCGGCATAAGCCTAGTTTAATCAGTTGGTGATGTCACCACTTGAATTTTTGCACCGAGCAGTAAGTTTGACACGTCCTTGAATCGAGTGGGTTACACTCACAAGGCTACTCCAGAATTTGGTCCTTAAGCTCATTTACACTGGAGCAGAAATCCATTCATGTGTATGGGGCTAACATTTCCAACCTGTGCAAACGGTGGCCCAATCACAAGTGAGTGATCAGGTTGAATCAATCGCACCACACAGGGGTTTTTGGGAGGGCGGAGGCGGGACCTGAGCGTTTCACAGACGGGTACTGCAGAAAAACTTCAAGAATGACCAATGAAAAGTCACTTAATAGGTCCTCTTTAAAGGTGATAGATGAAAGATTAGGCAAGATTATATGGATGTTTTCCTGCCATCGAGCATGTCTGGGGAGAACAGCGGTGGAGAACTGCTGAAAGTAACGCTTTTTCAGCAGGCTTACATTACTAAGGAGTATTTGGCTTGTTTATCGTGCCCCCACCGGCGTTTGTTGGGTTGTCCGTTTGGTCGTCAGTAAACGAAATATCTCAGAATGTTATGGATGAATATCGGTGATATATTCCGCTTTGACAGATATTGTTTTAACCAGAAAGTGATTATATTTTGGAGAAAATCTGACTCACTGCGTATCGAAGATCCAAAAGAATTTCTGTGCACGTAAAATCTGCACTGTCATTCAACACTCGTGTTCAGTGGTGCCACTGCAGCTGAGGCTGTTTGCACCCTGACTGCTTTCTAGGTCTGACAGGCTTCACTTGATGGACCTCATAGGCTCTGCCATTGGCGATAGACATCAGCTGGCGGGAACAATTATCAAACCGTATCCTGTCAGGGCATTTTTGAGCAATTGTATGCCAAGACTTTTTCCACTGTATCTTACGGTCATATTGACTGCAAAAACTACAAGAGAAATGTTTTGGTTCCCTCCGTAGTGATGCACTGCACTGCTGAACGCGAGTATCAGACATCAATTCACTGAAATGACAGCGTAAATTACTACAATAACGTTTAGTCAGTGTTGGCGATTTGCGTCCAATAGTCACTTGCCAAGTGTAGTTGGCAAAATTCTGTGCGTACAGATTTATTTTTCTTTTTTGTCCAAGAATTCACTTGGGTCAATGAACCGCCAATCAGACATTTGAAGTCTATTTTACCCGAGCTCCTGGGTTAATGGTAGCTCTAGTTATTGGACACAGAATTAAATTTTTTTTTGAGTGTGTTTTTCTGTGGCTGGAGAGCAGTGTTAATGATGGTATAAATGCTAATTAAAGGTTTGTGCGTGGCATAGCTCACAGTAATGCTAATGCTAACTAAAGGTTTGCATGGAGCAGTGTGCACAGTTGTGCTAATGATAATGCTAATGCTAAATAACGAATTGTGTGTAGGAATGCTTATTGTAATGTGAATGTAAATGTTACGTAAAGGTTGTGTGGAGCAAAGCTTGCAGTAATTCAAATGACAATGTAACTGCTAACTCGTGGTTTCTGTGTAGCAATGCTTACAGTAGTGCTAATGTGAATGCTAATGTTAAGGTTGTTTCACCTGACAGATGTACTGCCTGCTGAAAGACTGGCCAGCGATAAAGCCTGAGCAGGCAATGGAGCTGTTGGACTGTAACTACCCTGACCCCATGATCCGAGCCTTCGCCGTACGCTGCCTGGACAAGTATCTGACCGATGACAAACTCTCCCAGTACCTCATTCAGCTGGTCCAGGTGTGCTGTGTTCCCGTCTTTACTGCTCTGCTGGGGTTCTGAGGCTCAGATGCATGCAAATGGCTACATTGGAAGAGTTTTGTTTGAGCTGTCTGACGGGCTTGGTTATCATATCAAGTTATGCAGGACTGGAGCTGGCCATTTCTTTGCTGTAAAGTTCCTGATTATGGTTTAAAAAAAAGCCAAAATGCTCTTCCCATTCATCTGATTGGACTGGTGATTCCATGGGTTTCCACCTCAAGATTTACAGAATTTATGGGTTCTTCTGGGTAAAGTGTAAAAATAACCATAATAATGTAAAAACTAAGAAATAAACATACTCAACATGATTTTAACCTCATAAAATGTAGTATTTTGATAAAAATTTACATGGTTGCCATGGAAACGGCACTTCAATGACAAAATCTGAAAATGTTTTGTGGCACTGATATTTCAATAACCCATGGTCAGATTTTACTCAAATTAGTCTCCTATGAAAGGTTTAAGATAGTTCAATGAAGTTGCTAAGGATTCTCTTTGTTTGGAACATTTATGAAAATTTATTGAGCTCTGATATGTAACCGTAATGAAAATCGTTATCATCAACTTGCTTCATTTTCAAAATTAACCCCCAAGGGATGCACCCATCGAGAAGATCCTATGTCATTTCATAGATCTCCAACAGAGACAACTTCAGTCCAAATTCCAGGTCAATCAGATGAATATTAATGATTTTATGAATGCCACAAGGTTGAAAAATCAGTCAAAATTGTCATTTTTGGTAATTTGCATTTAAAGTCACAAGTAACAATTGAGGCAGAGGAAAAACATAGATTCTTGGTGTTTACTGGCATCTCACTGCATTCCTTTAATTACTTTATGTGAAAATCAAAAATATTGAAATTTTCAAAGAAAATTGAAAATTTTACCCTGAAGACTCCTTCAGCATTAGGAGTAATTTAATGATGAATAAATGTCTCACATTTAAGTTTGTACAAATCCTGTGTTCCTTTTCTATTTAGGTCCTAAAATACGAGCAGTACTTGGACAATCCCCTGGTGCGATTTCTGCTGAAAAAGGCTCTGACCAATCAGAGAATAGGACACTTCTTCTTCTGGCATTTGAAGTAAGCAGCTGCTGCTCTGCTGTTATTTGAACAATTCCGGTATCGACGTCATGATGAAGCTACAGTTTGATAGTCAGCCAGGAAATGGGTGTTGAATCTGCCTTCTGTGACTTGGTGTCTGAGGTGCAATTCTGGCACATAATCAGTATAGCTGTTGGGCCCTTGAGCGAGGCCCTTAACCCCACATTGTTATAAGGGTGGGTGATGGCCCCTGTTTAGTGAAATGAATTGTTAGTCACTCAGGATAAGATAACTGTGTAGGGATGAGATGTTTTTAGCTGTGCTGAATTACAGTGTGTGATTCACAGTGCTAATGCAGTGGTGGAGACGAGATCGGCCTGGATAACAGTGTGTGAATCACAGTGCTAATGCAGTGGTAGAGAAGAGATTGGCCTGGATAACAGTGTGTGAATCACAGTGCTAATGCAGTGGTAGAGACGAGGTCGGCCTGGATAACAGTGTGTGATTCACAGTGCTAATGCAGTGGTAGAGACGAGGTCGGCCTGGATAACAGTGTGTGAATCACAGTGCTAATGCAGTGGTAGAGACGAGGTCGGCCTGGATAACAGTGTGTGAATCACAGTGCTAATGCAGTGGTAGAGACGAGGTCGGCCTGGATAACAGTGTGTCAATCACAGTGCTAATGCAGTGGTGGAGACGAGATCGGCCTGGATAACAGTGTGTGATTCACAGTGCTAATGCAGTGGTAGAGAAGAGATCGGCCTGGATAACAGTGTGTGAATCACAGTGCTAATGCAGTGGTAGAGACGAGATCGGCCTGGATAACAGTGTGTGATTCACAGTGCTAATGCAGTGGTAGAGAAGAGATCGGCCTGGATAACAGTGTGTGATTCACAGTGCTAATGCAGTGGTAGAGAAGAGATCGGCCTGGATAACAGTGTGTGAATCACAGTGCTAATGCAGTGGTAGAGACGAGATCGGCCTGGATAACAGTGTGTGATTCACAGTGCTAATGCAGTGGTAGAGACGAGATCGGCCTGGATAACAGTGTGTGATTCACAGTGCTAATGCAGTGGTAGAGAAGAGATCGGCCTGGATAACAGTGTGTGAATCACAGTGCTAATGCAGTGGTAGAGACGAGATCGGCCTGGATAACAGTGTGTGATTCACAGTGCTAATGCAGTGGTAGAGACGAGATCGGCCTGGATAACAGTGTGTGATTCACAGTGCTAATGCAGTGGTAGAGAAGAGATTAGCCTGGATAACAGTGTGTGAATCACAGTGCTAATGCAGTGGTAGAGACGAGGTCGGCCTGGATAACAGTGTGTGATTCACAGTGCTAATGCAGTGGTGGAGACTAGATTGGCCTGGATAAAAGTGTGTGATTCACAGTGCTAATGCAGTGGTAGAGAAGAGATTGGCCTGGATAAAAGTGTGTGATTCACAGTGCTAATGCAGTGGTAGAGACGAGGTCGGCCTGGATAACAGTGTGTGAATCACAGTGCTAATGCAGTGGTGGAGACGAGATCGGCCTGGATAACAGTGTGTGAATCACAGTGCTAATGCAGTGGTAGAGACGAGGTCGGCCTGGATAACAGTGTGTGAATCACAGTGCTAATGCAGTGGTGGAGACGAGATTGGCCTGGATAACAGTGTGTGATTCACAGTGCTAATGCAGTGGTAGAGACAAGATCGGCCTGGATAACAGTGTGTGAATCACAGTGCTAATGCAGTGGTAGAGAAGAGATCGGCCTGGATAACAGTGTGTGATTCACAGTGCTAATGCAGTGGTAGAGAAGAGATCGGCCTGGATAACAGTGTGTGATTCACAGTGCTAATGCAGTGGTAGAGAAGAGATCGGCCTGGATAACTGTGTGTGATTCACAGTGCTAATGCAGTGGTAGAGAAGAGATCGGCCTGGATAACAGTGTGTGATTCACAGTGCTAATGCAGTGGTAGAGAAGAGATCGGCCTGGATGACAGTGTGTGATTCACAGTGCTAATGCAGTGGTAGAGAAGAGATTGGCCTGGATTACAGTGTGTGAATCACAGTGCTAATGCAGTGGTAGAGAAGAGATCGGCCTGGATAACAGTGTGTGAATCACAGTGCTAATGCAGTGGTGGAGACGAGATTGGCCTGGATAACAGTGTGTGATTCACAGTGCTAATGCAGTGGTAGAGACGAGATCGGCCTGGATAACAGTGTGTGATTCACAGTGCTAATGCAGTGGTAGAGACGAGGTCGGCCTGGATAACAGTGTGTGATTCGCAGTGCTAATGCAGTGGTAGAGATGAGGTCGGCCTGGATAACAGTGTGTGATTCACAGTGCTAATGCAGTGGTAGAGACGAGGTCGGCCTAGATAACAGTGTGTGATTCACAGTGCTAATGCAGTGGTGGAGACGAGGTCGGCCTGGATAACAGTGTGTGAATCACAGTGCTAATGCAGTGGTGGAGACGAGATCGGCCTGGATAACAGTGTGTGAATCACAGTGCTAATGCAGTGGTGGAGACGAGATTGGCCTGGATAACAGTGTGTGATTCACAGTGCTAATGCAGTGGTAGAGACGAGATCGGCCTGGATAACAGTGTGTGATTCACAGTGCTAATGCAGTGGTTGAGACGAGGTCGGCCTGGATAACAGTGTGTGATTCGCAGTGCTAATGCAGTGGTAGAGACGAGATCGGCCTGGATAACAGTGTGTGAATCACAGTGCTAATGCAATGGTAGAGACGAGGTCGGCCTGGATAACAGTGTGTGAATCACAGTGCTAATGCAGTGGTGGAGACGAGATTGGCCTGAATAACAGTGTGTGATTCACAGTGCTAATGCAGTGGTAGAGACGAGATCGGCCTGGATAACAGTGTGTGATTCACAGTGCTAATGCAGTGGTAGAGACGAGGTCGGCCTGGATAACAGTGTGTGATTCACAGTGCTAATGCAGTGGTAGAGACGAGGTCGGCCTGGATAACAGTGTGTGATTCACAGTGCTAATGCAGTGGTAGAGATGAGGTCGGCCTGGATAACTGTGTGTGATTCACAGTGCTAATGCAGTGGTGGAGAAGAGATCGGCCTGGATAACAGTGTGTGAATCACAGTGCTAATGCAGTGGTAGAGACGAGGTCGGCCTGGATAACAGTGTGTGATTCACAGTGCTAATGCAGTGGTAGAGACGAGGTCGGCCTGGATAACTGTGTGTGATTCACAGTGCTAATGCAGTGGTAGAGAAGAGATTGGCCTGGATAACAGTGTGTGATTCACAGTGCTAATGCAGTGGTAGAGAAGAGATCGGCCTGGATAACAGTGTGTGAATCACAGTGCTAATGCAGTGGTGGAGACTAGATTGGCCTGGATAACAGTGTGTGAATCACAGTGCTAATGCAGTGGTAGAGAAGAGATCGGCCTGGATGACAGTGTGTGAATCACAGTGCTAATGCAGTGGTGGAGACGAGATTGGCCTGGATAACAGTGTGTGATTCACAGTGCTAATGCAGTGGTAGAGACGAGGTCGGCCTGGATAACAGTGTGTGATTCACAGTGCTAATGCAGTGATAGAGACGAGGTCGGCCTGGATAACAGTGTGTGATTCACAGTGCTAATGCAGTGGTGGAGACGAGATTGGCCTGGATAACAGTGTGTGATTCACAGTGCTAATGCAGTGGTGGAGACTAGATTGGCCTGGATAACAGTGTGTGATTCACAGTGCTAATGCAGTGGTTGAGACGAGGTCGGCCTGGATAACAGTGTGTGATTCACAGTGCTAATGCAGTGGTGGAGACGAGATTGGCCTGGATAACAGTGTGTGATTCACAGTGCTAATGCAGTGATGGAGACGAGGTCGGCCTGGATAACAGTGTGTGATTCACAGTGCTAATGCAGTGGTGGAGACTAGATTGGCCTGGATAACAGTGTGTGATTCACAGTGCTAATGCAGTGGTAGAGACGAGGTCGGCCTGGATAACAGTGTGTGATTCACAGTGCTAATGCAGTGATAGAGACGAGGTCGGCCTGGATAACAGTGTGTGATTCACAGTGCTAATGCAGTGATGGAGACGAGGTCGGCCTGGATAACAGTGTGTGATTCACAGTGTTAATGCAGTGGTGGAGACTAGATTGGCCTGGATAACAGTGTGTGATTCACAGTGCTAATGCAGTGGTAGAGAAGAGGTCGGCCTGGATAACAGTGTGTGATCTACAGTGCTAATGCAGTGATAGAGACGAGGTCGGCCTGGATAACAGTGTGTGAATCACAGTGCTAATGCAGTGGTGGAGACTAGATTGGCCTGGATAACAGTGTGTGAATCACAGTGCTAATGCAGTGGTAGAGAAGAGATCGGCCTGGATGACAGTGTGTGAATCACAGTGCTAATGCAGTGGTGGAGAAGAGATTGGCCTGGATAACAGTGTGTGATTCACAGTGCTAATGCAGTGGTAGAGACGAGGTCGGCCTGGATAACAGTGTGTGAATCACAGTGCTAATGCAGTGGTAGAGACGAGGTCGGCCTGGATAACTGTGTGTGATTCACAGTGCTAATGCAGTGGTAGAGAAGAGGTCGGCCTGGATAACAGTGTGTGATTCACAGTGCTAATGCAGTGGTGGAGACGAGATCGGCCTGGATAACAGTGTGTGAATCACAGTGCTAATGCAGTGGTGGAGACTAGATTGGCCTGGATAACAGTGTGTGAATCACAGTGCTAATGCAGTGGTAGAGACGAGGTCGGCCTGGATAACTGTGTGTGATTCACAGTGCTAATGCAGTGGTAGAGAAGAGATCGGCCTGGATAACAGTGTGTGATTCACAGTGCTAATGCAGTGGTGGAGACGAGATCGGCCTGGATAACAGTGTGTGAATCACAGTGCTAATGCAGTGGTAGAGACGAGGTCGGCCTGGATAACAGTGTGTGATTCACAGTGCTAATGCAGTGATGGAGACGAGGTCGGCCTGGATAACAGTGTGTGATCTACAGTGCTAATGCAGTGGTGGAGACTAGATCGGCCTGGATAACAGTGTGTGATTTACAGTGTTAATGCAGTGGTGGAGACTAGATTGGCCTGGATAACAGTGTGTGATTCACAGTGCTAATGCAGTGGTGGAGACGAGATCGGCCTGGATAACAGTGTGTGAATCACAGTGCTAATGCAGTGGTAGAGACGAGGTCGGCCTGGATAACAGTGTGTGATTCACAGTGCTAATGCAGTGATGGAGACGAGGTCGGCCTGGATAACAGTGTGTGATCTACAGTGCTAATGCAGTGGTGGAGACTAGATCGGCCTGGATAACAGTGTGTGATCTACAGTGCTAATGCAGTGGTGGAGACTAGATTGGCTTGGATAACAGTGTGTGAATCACAGTGCTAATGCAGTGGTAGAGAAGAGATCGGCCTGGATGACAGTGTGTGAATCACAGTGCTAATGCAGTGGTGGAGAAGAGATTGGCCTGGATAACAGTGTGTGATTCACAGTGCTAATGCAGTGGTAGAGACAAGGTTGGCCTGGATAAAAGTGTGTGAATCACAGTGCTAATGCAGTGGTGGAGACTAGATTGGCCTGGATAACAGTGTGTGATTCACAGTGCTAATGCAGTGGTTGAGACGAGGTCGGCCTGGATAACAGTGTGTGATTCACAGTGCTAATGCAGTGGTAGAGACGAGATCGGCCTGGATTACAGTGTGTGATTCACAGTGCTAATGCAGTGGTAGAGACGAGATCGGCCTTGATAACAGTGTGTGATTCACAGTGCTAATGCAGTGGTAGAGAAGAGATCGGCCTGGATAACAGTGTGTGATTCACAGTGCTAATGGAGTGGTAGAGACGAGGTCGGCCTGGATAACAGTGTGTGATTCACAGTGCTAATGCAGTGGTAGAGAAGAGATCGGCCTGGATAACAGTGTGTGATTCACAGTGCTAATGCAGTGGTAGAGACGAGGTCGGCCTGGATAACATTGTGTGATTCACAGTGCTAATGCAGTGGTAGAGACGAGGTCGGTCTGGATAACAGTGTGTGATTCACAGTGCTAATGCAGTGGTAGAGACAGTATTGTGTTCAGAAGCTGTCTTTAGTGGGAACCCAAGAGTGAACGCGGTAATCCTTCTTGCTGCGGGTAAACACCTTACCCTGCTCTGTTTATTCCGTTGCCTGACCGGATGCCCTCCACTCTGTTAGGGCTCTTTCTGACTGCGTATGTTACCCGACTTCCCTCCATGTCCAGCAGGCCGCCCCCCCCCCTCCCATTACAGCCTCTGTGTGATCTCTTGTACATCTGTGTGTTCAGATATAGTCCGAAGCATTATATCAGCTGTTCTCTCTGGAATATATTGGCTCGGGCAGCCATTGTGCACAGATGTTATGGGATAGAAACGCTCACTGGTGTTTTGTAATTCGGGGGAACACTCGATCACGGTCAGGGATTACTCGCCTCCGGGGTTCAGGTCTTTAAGCCTGTGGATGGTGTGGGATTTGAGTTCAGACCGTTATTTAGTGATCTCAACCCAGCTGTGCTATCTGTGTGAGCTCAGCTGGATACAGGGTTTACATTGAGGTCCTGGCTTTGCAGGAATATCAAAGCTGTCATTGGCTGATCATGAAAACACCTGTGGTCCTCAGCCTTCTCTTACATGTGCTTGGAGAGCTGGGGTGTACAGTGGTGCCGTGGATCATGCTAGCCCCTCACTTGTAGAAGGTTATGGGTTTGAATCTGGCAAGGGGCCTTTCTGCGTGGAGTTTGCATGTTTCTACCTTGTCTTTGTAAGTTTACTGTGGATCCTTTGTTTTCCTCCCAATCCTAAAACATGCGTATCAGGTTAATCTGAGACTCTGAATCGCCCGTCGATATGAGTCGGTGCGGTTCGTATGCTTGCGTATAGGTTTTAGAGAGACTTGATATAGGCGAAAAGTAAAGTGCTTTAAGTGTTGTAAAACATGTTAGCTGATAGGTTCAGGTGGGGTCTGGCATTTGTGTAGATGGTGGTTATGCACTGCGCTCAGCATTCATGTTATGGGAAATCCTTGTGTTTTTACCTTCTTCTGAAAGATGTTTGCATGGATTATTATGACTGATGTTCGGGTTGTGAAATCCACCTTGACGCAGGTCTGAAATGCACAATAAGACGGTGAGCCAGCGCTTCGGTCTGCTGCTGGAGTCCTACTGTCGGGCCTGCGGGATGTACCTGAAGCATCTGAGCCGGCAGGTGGAAGCCATGGAGAAACTCATCAACCTGACCGACATCCTGAAACAAGAGAAGAAGGATGAGACGCAGAAGGTACTACTACTACTACTAAATAAGAATAATAATAAAACATTTTATTTGAAGCGCCTTTCAAGTTACCCAAGGATACCGTACAATTAAACTAAGAATAAAACAGGCATAAAATAAAATACAGGCGTCGTAATAGGGATAGTGCACACATGATAAAAGACACTACACTATAAGCACAAAGCACAGAGTTCAGCCTTATAAACGAGGAGATGAGGCCACACTGATCAGGCTGGGTAGCGCGGGAACGGAGGAAAATCACCCCGGGGAGAGGAGCAGATGGAGGCGACGGTGAAGAGTAGGAGGGAAAAGCCTGAGTGAAATGGAGCATCTTTAGTGGAGATGTGAAAGTGAAAAGAGAAGTGCATTGGCGTAGTGCAGGTGGTAGGTTATTCCAGAGTTTAGGGCCAGCCACACTAACGCCCTGTCGCCCGTGGAACGAAGATGGGCGAAGGGGGTGGATCAGAGGTGAGCATCAGTGGAGCGTCAGGTGCGGGTCGGTTAGTATGGGGTTCGGAGATTTGAAAGATAAGCAGGTGCTAGATTATGTTGGGCTTTGAAAACGAGCAGAATGATTTTGAATTGAATACTGGGAGAGGGCGGTTATTTGCTGTGTACCTGAGAGGGTGAAGAGTTTTGACTGGTGTCTGCTGAGTTGAAGCTGGGAAGAGACTCAACCCCCTAAAGTTTTCCAGGAGCTATTATGCAGCTTTACGCAGCTTTACACAGCTGTATGCAACTTTACACAGCTTTATGCAGCTTTGCACAGCTCTGCACAGCTTTATGCAGCTTTACACAGCTCTGCACAGCTATATGCAGCTCTATACAGCTTTACACAGCTTTTGCAGCTCTACACAGCTTTATGCTGCTTTACGCAGCTTTACACAGCTCTACGCAGCTTTACGCAGCTTTATGCAGCTTTACACCGCTCTACACAGCTTTATGCAGCTTTACACAGCTTCATGCAGCTGTGCACAGCTTTATGCAGCTTTACGCGGCTTTACGCTGCTTTACACAGCTCTACACAGCTTTATGCTGCTTTACACAGCTTTACGCAGCTTTACACAGCTCTAAACAGCTTTATGCTGCTTTACACAGCTGTACACAGCTTTACACAGCTTCATGCAGCTCTACACAGCTTTACGAAACTTTATGCAGCTTTACACAGCTCCACACAGCTTTATGCAGCTCTACACAGCTTAACGCAGCTTTATGCAGCTTTACACAGCTCTACGCAACTTTACACTGCTTTACGCAGCTTTACGCAGCTTTATGCAGCTTTACACAGCTTTATACAGCTTTATGCTGCTTTACGCAGCTCTACACAGCTTTATTCAGCTTTACACAGCTTTATGAAGCTTTAAGTATTACTTTCATATTTGTTATGGGCATGTGATATACTTAACTTGTAACACCTATCAATTTTGGTTGCCATGGCGATAGCATTGGCTGAATTACGCGCAAGAAAGGAGAGAAGCGGGTTTTTGGGGACTGCACTCATGTAGACAGTCCGGTTAGCTGCTTTATAATGAATTTAATGTGTCTTTTGTGGTTGATTGCAGTTTTTGAAGTAGTTTATTTGCTGGAGTTTATTTGGTAATCTCTGGTCTCAGATGTCTGCTAGTGGTTTCTGATTTTTCAAGTGTGTTCAAGTGGTCTCTGGTCTCAGGTGTGTTCATGGGGTCTCTGGTTTCTCAGGTGTGTTCATGCGGTCTCTGGTCTCTCGGGTGTGTTCTGGTGGTCTCTGGTCTCTCAGGTGTGTTCAGGTGGTCTCTGGCCTCAGGTGTGTTCAGGTGTACTCTGGTCTCTCAGGTGTGTTCAGGTGGTCTCGGGTCTCTCAAGTGTGTTCAGGTGGTCTCTGGTCCCTCAGGTGCGTTCAGGTGGTCTCTGGCCTCAGGTGTTTACAGGTGGTCTCTTGTCTCTCAGGCGTGTTCATGGGGTCTCTGGTCTCTCAGGTGCGTTCAGGTGGTCCCTGGTCTCAGGGGTATTCATGGGGTCTGTGGTCTCTCAGGTGTGTTTATGGGGTCTCTGGTCTTTCAGGTGTGTTCAGGTGGTCGCTGGTCTCTCAGGTATGTTCGTGTGGTCTCTGGTATCTCAGGTGTGGTCCGGTGGTCTCAGGTCTCTCAGGTGTGTTCAGGTGGTCTCTGGCCTCAGGTGTGTTCAGGTGGACTCTGGTCTCTCAGGTGTGTTCAGGTGGTCTCTGGTCCCTCAGGTATGTACATGTGGTCTCTGGTCTTTCAGGTGTGTTCAGGTGGTCTCTGGTCTCTCAGGTGTGTTCAGATGGTCTCTGGCCTCAGGTGTTTACAGGTGGTCTCTTGTCTCTCAGGCGTGTTCATGGGGTCTCTGGTCTCTCAGGTGCGTTCAGGTGGTCCCTGGTCTCAGGGGTGTTCATGGGGTCTGTGGTCTCTCAGGTGTGTTTATGGGGTCTCTGGTCTTTCAGGTGTGTTCAGGTGGTCACTGGTCTCTCAGGTATGTTCGTGTGGTCTCTGGTATCTCAGGTGTGGTCCGGTGGTCTCAGGTCTTTCAGGAGTGTTCAGGTGGTTTCTGGTCTCTCAGGTGTATTCAGGTGGTCTCTGGTCTCTCAGGTATGTTCATGTGGTCTCTGGTCTCTCAGGTGTGTTCATGGGGTATATGGTCTGATACGTGGCTTTGATGCTGCGTTAGCTCTGCTGATGTTAACTCTCGCAGCCCTCATGTTTAACGTTGTCCTTTTTCTCTCCCTTGATTGTGTGATTGTGTGCTGGTGCGCCCCTGAGTGCTAAAGCGAACTGATTAGCAGGAGCTGCGTATAAAAGCCGCCCTTCTCCCTGTGTGGATATAGCTCTTTTTGCGGTCCTCGCCACGACACGCTTTTTTTTTAAAAAACCTCTGCAGTTAGTGGGCACTGTGTAGCGTTTCGGTCCCATTGTCTTTGTAGCAACATTATTGGTACATTGTATTGATTTGTGGAGAGCTGGTGTTTTACTTTCTTTCCCTGTATGTTGTAGTTTTCTGAGCGGTCATTAAAACACTGCATTTTTGAAATCACCGTTTCCTGGGTATTTATGTTATGTTCCCATTTCCTACAATTGGTATGGGTTCGTAACATGGTCTCTCAGGTGTGTACAGGTGGTCTCTGGTCTCTCGGGTGTGTTCAGGTGGTCTCTGGTCTCTCAGGTGTGTTCAGGTGGTCTCTGGTCTCTCAGGTGTTTACTGGTGGATTTTGATCCTGTAAAAGTGTTAACTTGGTCTTTCTGCAAAGGTTCAGATGAAGTTCCTGGTGGAACAGATGAGGAGGCCGGATTATATGGACGCTCTGCAGAACTTCACCTCACCCCTCAACCCTGCCCACCAGCTGGGAAACCTACGGTATGTGAGTGCTGAAATGCTGGTGTTCTCCTATACGACTGTGCTCCTGTATGAATGTGTCCTGCTCTATGTGTGCACTCCAGTAAAAGTGTGTGCTGCTCTGCGTTTGTGCTCCGGTACGAGTGTGTGCTGATCTACATGTGTGCTGGTGTACGAGTGTGTGCTGCTCTGCGTTTGTGCTCCAGTACGAGTGTGTGCTGATCTACATGTGTGCTGGTGTACGAGTGTGTGCTGCTCTACATGTGCGCTCCTGTATGAGTGTGTGCTGCTCTACATGTGCGCTCCTGTACGAGTGTGTGCTGCTCTACATGTGTGCTCCTGTACGAGTGTGTGCTGCTCTACATGTGCGCTCCTGTACGAGTGTGTGCTGCTCTACATGTGTGCTCCTGTACGAGTGTGTGCTGCTCTACTTGTGCGCTCCTGTACGAGTGTGTGCTGCTCTACATGTGCGCTCCTGTACGAGTGTGTGCTGCTCTACATGTGCGCTCCTGTACGAGTGTGTGCTGCTCTACATGTGCGCTCCTGTACGAGTGTGTGCTGCTCTACATGTGCGCTCCTGTACGAGTGTGTGCTGCTCTACATGTGCGCTCCTGTACGAGTGTGTGCTGCTCTACATGTGCGCTCCTATACGAGTGTGTGCTGCTCTACATGTGTGCTCCTGTATGAGTGTGTGCTGCTCTACATGTGTGCTCCTGTACAAGTGTGTGCTGCTCTGCCTGTGCGCTCCTGTACGAGTGTGTGCTGCTCTACATGTGCGCTCCTGTACGAGTGTGTGCTGCTCTACGTGTGCGCTCCTGTACGAGTGTGTGCTGCTCTGCATGTGTGCTCCTGTACGAGTGTGTGCTGCTCTACATGTGTGCTCCTGTACGAGTGTGTGCTGCTCTACATGTGCGCTCCTGTACGAGTGTGTGCTGCTCTGCATGTGTGCTCCTGTACGAGTGTGTGCTGCTCCACATGTGCGCTCCTGTACGAGTGTGTGCTGCTCTGCATGTGCGCTCCTGTACGAGTGTGTGCTGCTCTACATGTGTGCTCCTGTACGAGTGTGTGCTGCTCTACATATGTGCTCCTGTACGAGTGTGTGCTGCTCTACATGTGCGCTCCTGTACGAGTGTGTGCTGCTCTACATGTGCGCTCCTGTACGAGTGTGTGCTGCTCTACATATGTGCTCCTGTACGAGTGTGTGCTGCTCTACATATGTGCTCCTGTACGAGTGTGTGCTGCTCTTCATGTGCGCTTCTGTACGAGTGTGTGCTGCTCTACTTGTGCGCTCCTGTTCGAGTGTGTGCTGCTCTACTTGTGCGCTCCTGTACGAGTGTGTGCTGCCTTACATATGTGCTCCTGTACCAGTGTGTGCTGCTCTACATGTGCGCTCCTGTACGAGTGTGTGCTGCTCTACATGTGCGCTCCTGTATGAGTGTGTGCTGCTCTACATGTGCGCTCCTGTACGAGTGTGTGCTGCTCTACGTGTGCGCTCCTGTACGAGTGTGTGCTGCTCTGCATGTGCGCTCCTGTACGAGTGTGTGCTGCTCTACATGTGTGCTCCTGTACGAGTGTGTGCTGCTCTACATGTGCGCTCCTGTACGAGTGTGTGCTGCTCTGCATGTGTGCTCCTGTACGAGTGTGTGCTGCTCCACATGTGCGCTCCTGTACGAGTGTGTGCTGCTCTGCATGTGCGCTCCTGTACGAGTGTGTGCTGCTCTACATGTGTGCTCCTGTACGAGTGTGTGCTGCTCTACATGTGCGCTCCTGTACGAGTGTGTGCTGCTCTACATGTGCGCTCCTGTACGAGTGTGTGCTGCTCTACATGTGCGCTCCTGTACGAGTGTGTGCTGCTCTACATATGTGCTCCTGTACGAGTGTGTGCTGCTCTACATATGTGCTCCTGTACGAGTGTGTGCTGCTCTTCATGTGCGCTTCTGTACGAGTGTGTGCTGCTCTACTTGTGCGCTCCTGTTCAAGTGTGTGCTGCTCTACTTGTGCGCTCCTGTACGAGTGTGTGCTGCTTTACATATGTGTTCCTGTACCAGTGTGTGCTGCTCTACATGTGCGCTCCTGTACGAGTGTGTGCTGCTCTACATATATGCTCCTGTACGAGTGTGTGCTGCTCTACATGTGCGCTCCTGTACGAGTGTGTGCTGCTCTACATGTGTGCTCCTGTATGAGTGTGTGCTGCTCTACATGTGTGCTCCAGTACTAATGTGTGCTGCTTTACATTTGCACTCCTGTACGAGTGTGTGCTGCTCTACATGTGTGCTCCTGTATGAGTGTGTGCCGCTCTACATGTGCGCTCCTGTACGAGTGTGTGCTACGCTACATGTGTGCTCCTGTATGAGTGTGTGCTGCTCTACGTGTGCGCTCCTGTACGAGTGTGTGCTGCTCTACATGTGTGCTCCTGTACGAGTGTGTGCTGCTCTACATGTGTGCTCCTGTACGAGTGTGTGCTGCTCTACATGTGCGCTCCTGAACGAGTGTGTGCTGCTCCACATGTGTGCTCCTGTACGAGGGTGTGCTGCTCTACATGTGTGCTCCTGTACGAGTGTGTGCTGCTCTACATGTGTGCTCCTGTACGAGTGTGTGCTGCCCTACATGTGCGCTCCTGTACGAGTGTGTGCTGCTCTACATGTGTGCTCCTGAACGAGTGTGTGCTGCTCTACATATATGCTCCTGTACGAGTGTGTGCTGCTCTACATGTGGGCTCCTGTACTAGTGTGTGCTGCTCTACATTTGCTCTCCTGTACGAGTGTGTGCTGCTCTACATGTGTGCTCCTGTATGAGTGTGTGCCGCTCTACATGTGCGCTCCTGTACGAGTGTGTGCTACTCTACATGTGTGCTCCTGTATGAGTGTGTGCTGCTCTACATGTGCGCTCCTGTACGAGTATGTGCTGCTCTACATGTGTGTGCTGCTCTACATGTGCGCTCCTGTACGAGTGTGTGCTGCTCTACAAATGTGCTCCTGTACGAGTGTGTGCTGCTCTCCATGTGTGCTCCTGTACGAGTGTGTGCTGCTCTACATGTGCGCTCCTGTGCGAGTGTGTGCTGCTGTACGTGTGCGCTCCTGTACGAGTTTGTGCTGATCTGCGCGTGTTCTCCTGTACAAGTGTGTGCTGCTCTACATGTGCGCTCCTGTAAGAGTGTGTGCTGCTCTACATGTGTGCTCCTGTATGAGTGTGTGCTGCTCTACATGTGTGCTCCTGTTCGAGTGTGTGCTGCTCTACATGTGTGCTCCTGTACGAGTGTGTGCTGCTCCACATGTGTGCTTCTGTACGAGTGTGTGCTGCTCTACATGTGTGCTCCTGTACGAGTGTGTGCTGCCCTACATGTGCGCTCCTGTACGAGTGTGTGCTGCTCTACATATGTGCTCCTGTACGAGTGTGTGCTGCTCTACATGTGCGCTCCTGTATGAGTGTGTGCTGCTCTACATGTGGGCTCCTGTACTAGTGTGTGCTGCTCTACATTTGCACTCCTGTACGAGTGTGTGCTGCTCTACATGTGTGCTCCTGTATGAGTGTGTGCCGCTCTACATGTGCGCTCCTGTACGAGTGTGTGCTACTCTACATGTGTGCTCCTGTACGAGTGTGTGCTGCTCTACATGTGCGCTCCTGTACGAGTGTGTGCTGCTCTACAAATGTGCTCCTGTACGCGTGTGTGCTGCTCTACATGGGCGCTCCTGTACGAGTGTGTGCTGTTCTACATGTGTGCTCCTGTACGAGTTTGTGCTGCTCTACATGTGCGCTCCTGTACGAGCGTGTGCTGCTCTACATGTGCGCTCCTGTACGAGTGTGTGCTGCTCTACATGTGCGCTCCGGTACGAGTGTGTGCTGCTCTACATGTGCGCTCCTTTACGAGTGTGTGCTGCTCTACATGTGCGCTCCTGTACGAGTGTGTGCTGCTCTACATGTGCGCTCCTGTACGAGTGTGTGCTCCTCTACATGTGCGCTCCTGTACGAGTGTGTGCTGCTCTGCATGTGCGCTCCTGTACGAGTGTGTGCTGCTCTACATGTGCGCTCCTGTACGAGTGTGTGCTGCTCTGCATGTGCGCTCCAGTACGAGTGTGTGCTGCTCTACATGTGCGCTCCTGTACGAGTGTGTGCTGCTCTACATGTGCGCTCCTGTACGAGTGTGTGCTGCTCTACATGTGCGCTCCTGTACGAGTGTGTGCTGCTCTACATGTGTGCTCCTGTACGAGTGTGTGCTGCTCTACATGTGCGCTCCTGTACGAGTGTGTGCTGCTCTACATGTGCGCTCCTGTACGAGTGTGTGCTGCTCTACATGTGTGCTCCTGTACGAGTGTGTGCTGCTCTACATGTGTGCTCCTGTTCGAGTGTGTGCTGCTCTACATGTGTGCTCCTGTACGAGTGTGTGCTGCTCTACATATATGCTCCTGTACGAGTGTGTGCTGCTCTACATGTGCGCTCCAGTACTAGTGTGTGCTGCTCTACATTTGCACTCCTGTACGAGTGTGTGCTGCTCTACATGTGTGCTCCTGTATGAGTGTGTGCTGCTCTACATGTGTGCTCCTGTACGAGTGTGTGCTGCTCTACATGTGTGCTCCTGTACGAGTGTGTGCTGCTCTACATATGCGCTCCTGTACGAGTGTGTGCTGCTCAACATGTGTGCTCCTGAACGAGTGTGTGCTGCTCTACATATATGCTCCTGTATGAGTGTGTGCTGCTCTACATGTGCGCTCCTGTATGAGTGTGTGCTGCTCTACATGTGCGCTCCTGTATGAGTGTGTGCTGCTCTACATTTGCACTCCTGTACGAGTGTGTGCTGCTCTACATGTGTGCTCCTGTACGAGTGTGTGCTACTCTACATGTGTGCTCCTGTATGAGTGTGTGCTGCTCTACATGTGCGCTCCTGTATGAGTGTGTGCTGCTCTACATGTGCGCTCCTGTATGAGTGTGTGCTGCTCTACATTTGCACTCCTGTACGAGTGTTTGCCGCTCTACATGTGCGCTCCTGTACGAGTGTGTGCTACTCTACATGTGTGCTCCTGTATGAGTGTGTGCTGCTCTACATGTGTGTGCTGCTCTACATGTGCGCTCCTGTACGAGTATGTGCTGCTCTACATGTGCGCTCCTGTACGAGTGTGTGCTGTTCTACATGTGCGCTCCTGTACGAGTTTGTGCTGCTCTACATGTGCGCTCCTGTACGAGCGTGTGCTGCTCTACATGTGCGCTCCTGTACGAGTATGTGCTGCTCTACATGTGCGCTCCTGTACGAGTGTGTGCTGCTCTACATTTGCACTCCTGTACGAGTGTGTGCTGCTCTACATGTGCGCTCCGGTACGAGTGTGTGCTGCTCTACATGTGCGCTCCTTTACGAGTGTGTGCTGCTCTACATGTGCGCTCCTGTACGAGTGTGTGCTGCTCTACATGTGCGCTCCTGTACGAGTGTGTGCTCCTCTACATGTGCGCTCCTGTACGAGTGTGTGCTGCTCTGCATGTGCACTCCTGTACGAGTGTGTGCTGCTCTACATGTGCGCTCCTGTACGAGTGTGTGCTGCTCTGCATGTGCGCTCCTGTACGAGTGTGTGCTGCTCTACATGTGCGCTCCTGTACGAGTGTGTGCTGCTTTACATGTGCGCTCCTGTACGAGTGTGTGCTGCTCTACATGTGCGCTCCTGTACGAGTGTGTGCTGCTCTACATGTGTGCTCCTGTATGAGTGTGTGCTGCTCTACATGTGTGCTCCTGTACGAGTGTGTGCTGCTCTACATGTGCGCTCCTGTACGAGTGTGTGCTGCTCTACATGTGTGCTCCTGTATGAGTGTGTGCTGCTCTACATGTGTGCTCCTGTTCGAGTGTGTGCTGCTCTACATGTGTGCTCCTGTACGAGTGTGTGCTGCTCTACATATATGCTCCTGTACGAGTGTGTGCTGCTCTACATGTGCGCTCCAGTACTAGTGTGTGCTGCTCTACATTTGCACTCCTGTACGAGTGTGTGCTGCTCTACATGTGTGCTCCTGTATGAGTGTGTGCTGCTCTACATGTGTGCTCCTGTACGAGTGTGTGCTGCTCTACATGTGTGCTCCTGTACGAGTGTGTGCTGCTCTACATGTGC
Organism: Gymnothorax reevesii; assembly: GCA_029721435.1. Classification (NCBI taxonomy): domain Eukaryota; kingdom Metazoa; phylum Chordata; class Actinopteri; order Anguilliformes; family Muraenidae; genus Gymnothorax; species Gymnothorax reevesii. Next base: position 162,958,290 of record CM056575.1, read on the forward strand.
GCTCCTTTACGAGTGTGTGCTGCTCAACATGTGTGCTCCTGAACGAGTGTGTGCTGCTCTACATATATGCTCCTGTATGAGTGTGTGCTGCTCTACATGTGCGCTCCTGTATGAGTGTGTGCTGCTCTACATGTGCGCTCCTGTATGAGTGTGTGCTGCTCTACATTTGCACTCCTGTACGAGTGTGTGCTGCTCTACATGTGTGCTCCTGTACGAGTGTGTGCTACTCTACATGTGTGCTCCTGTATGAGTGTGTGCTGCTCTACATGTGCGCTCCTGTATGAGTGTGTGCTGCTCTACATGTGCGCTCCTGTATGAGTGTGTGCTGCTCTACATTTGCACTCCTGTACGAGTGTTTGCCGCTCTACATGTGCGCTCCTGTACGAGTGTGTGCTACTCTACATGTGTGCTCCTGTATGAGTGTGTGCTGCTCTACATGTGTGTGCTGCTCTACATGTGCGCTCCTGTACGAGTATGTGCTGCTCTGCGTGTGCGCTCCTGTACGAGTGTGTGCTGCTCTACGTGTGCGCTCCTGTACGAGTGTGTGCTGCTCTACACATGTGCTCCTGTACGAGTCTGTGCTGCTCTACATGTGTGCTCCTGTACGAGTGTGTGCTGCTCTACATATACGCTCCTGTACGAGTATGTGCTGCTCTACATGTGCGCTCCTGTACGAGTATGTGCTGCTCTGCGTGTGCGCTCCTGTACGAGTGTGTGCTGCTCTACGTGTGCGCTCCTGTACGAGTGTGTGCTGCTCTACACATGTGCTCCTGTACGAGTGTGTGCTGCTCTACATGTGTGCTCCTGTACGAGTGTGTGCTGCTCTACATGTGTGCTCCTGTATGAGTGTGTGCTGCTCTACATGTGTGCTCCTTTACGAGTGTGTGCTGCTCTACATGTGTGCTCCTGTGTGAGTGTGTGCTGCTCTACATGTGTGCTCCTGTGTGAGTGTGTGCTGCTCTACATGTGCGCTCCTGTACGAGTGTGTGCTGCTCTACATGTGCGCTCCTGTACGAGTATGTGCTGCTCTACATGTGTGTGCTGCTCTACATGTGCGCTCCTGTACGAGTATGTGCTGCTCTACATGTGCGCTCCTGTACGAGTGTGTGCTGTTCTACATGTGCGCTCCTGTACGAGTGTGTGCTGCTCTACGTGTGCGCTCCTGTACGAGTGTGTGCTGCTCTACACATGTGCTCCTGTACGAGTGTGTGCTGCTCTACATTTGCACTCCTGTACGAGTGTGTGCTGCTCTACGTGTGCGCTCCTGTACGAGTATGTGCTGCTGTACATGTGCGCTCCTGTACGAGTATGTGCTGATCTGCGTGTGCTCTCCTGTACGAGTGTGTGCTGCTCTACATGTGCGCTCCTGTACGAGTATGTGCTGCTCAACATGTGCGCTCCTGTACGAGTGTGTGCTGCTCTACATGTGCGCTCCTGTACGAGTATGTGCTGCTCTGCGTGTGCGCTCCTGTACGAGTGTGTGCTGCTCTACGTGTGCGCTCCTGTACGAGTGTGTGCTGCTCTACACATGTGCTCCTGTACGAGTGTGTGCTGCTCTACATGTGTGCTCCTGTACGAGTGTGTGCTGCTCTACATGTGTGCTCCTGTATGAGTGTGTGCTGCTCTACATGTGTGCTCCTGTACGAGTGTGTGCTGCTCTACATGTGTGCTCCTGTGTGATTGTGTGCTGCTCTACATGTGCGCTCCTGTGTGAGTGTGTGCTGCTCTACATGTGCGCTCCTGTACGAGTGTGTGCTGCTCTACATGTGCGCTCCTGTACGAGTATGTGCTGCTCTACATGTGTGTGCTGCTCTACATGTGCGCTCCTGTACGAGTATGTGCTGCTCTACATGTGCGCTCCTGTACGAGTGTGTGCTGTTCTACATGTGCGCTCCTGTACGAGTGTGTGCTGCTCTACGTGTGCGCTCCTGTACGAGTGTGTGCTGTTCTACATGTGTGCTCCTGTACGAGTGTGTGCTGCTCTTCACATGTGCTCCTGTACGAGTGTGTGCTGCTCTACATTTGCACTCCTGTACGAGTGTGTGCTGCTCTACGTGTGCGCTCCTGTACGACTATGTGCTGCTCTACATGTGCGCTCCTGTACGAGTATGTGCTGATCTGCGTGTGTTCTCCTGTACGAGTGTGTGCTGCTCTACATGTGCGCTCCTGTACGAGTATGTGCTGCTCAACATGTGCGCTCCTGTACGAGTGTGTGCTGCTCTACATGTGCGCTCCTGTACGAGTATGTGCTGCTCAACATGTGCGCTCCTGTACGAGGGTGTGCTGTTCTACATGTGCGCTCCTGTACCAGTGTGTGCTGCTCTACGTGTGCGCTCCTTTACGAGTGTGTGCTGCTCTACATGTGCGCTCCTGTACGAGTGTGTGCTGCTCTACATGTGCGCTCCTTTACGAGTGTGTGCTGTTCTACATGTCTGCTCCTGTACGAGTTTGTGCTGCTCTACGTGTGCACTCCTGTACTTGTGTGTGCTGCTATACATTTGCACTCCTGTACGAGTGTGTGCTGCTCTACATGTGTGCTCCTGTTCGAGTGTGTGCTGCCCTACATGTGCGCTCCTGTACGAGTGTGTGCTGCTCTACATGTGTGCTCCTGAACAAGTGTGTGCTGCTCTACATATATGCTCTTGTACGAGTGTGTGCTGCTCTCCATGTGCGCTCCTGTATGAGTGTGTCCTGCTCTACATGTGGGCTCCTGTACTAGTGTGTGCTGCTCTATATTTGCACTCCTGTACGAGTGTGTGCTGCTCTACATGTGTGCTCCTGTACGAGTGTGTGCTACTCTACATGTGTGCTCCTGTATGAGTGTGTGCTGCTCTACATGTGTGCTCCTGTATGAGTGTGTGCTGCTCTACATGTGTGTGCTGCTCTACATGTGCGCTCCTGTACGAGTATGTGCTGCTCTACATGTGTGTGCGCTGCTCTACATGTGCGCTCCTGTACGAGTATGTGCTGCTCTGCGTGTGCGCTCCTGTACGAGTGTGTGCTGCTCTACCTGTGCGCTCCTGTACGAGTGTGTGCTGCTCCACACTTGTGCTCCTGTACGAGTGTGTGCTGCTCTCCATGTGTGCTCCTGTACGAGTGTGTGCTGCTCTACATGTGTGCTCCTGTACGAGTGTGTGCTGCTCTACATGTGTGCTCCTGTGTGAGTGTGTGCTGCTCTACATGTGCGCTCCTGTACGAGTGTGTGCTGCTCTACATGTGTGTGCTGCTCGACATGTGCGCTCCTGTACGAGTATGTGCTGCTCTACATGTGCGCTCCTGTACGAGTGTGTGCTGCTCTACATGTGTGCTCCTGTACGAGTGTGTGCTGCTCTACATTTGCGCTCCTGTACGAGTGTGTGTTGCTCTACATGTGCGCTCCTGTACGAGTATGTGCTGCTCTGCGTGTGCGCTCCTGTACGAGTGTGTGCTGTTCTACATGTGCGCTCCTGTACGAGTGTGTGCTGCTGTACGTGTGCGCTCCTGTACGAGTGTGTGCTGCTCTACATGTGTGCTCCTGTACGAGTGTGTGCTGCTCTACATGTGCGCTCCTGTACGAGTATGTGCTGCTCTGCGTGTGCGCTCCTGTACGAGTGTGTGCTGTTCTACATGTGCGCTCCTGTACGAGTGTGTGCTGCTCTACATGTGTGCTCCTGTGTGAGTGTGTGCTGCTCTACATGTGCGCTCCTGTACGAGTGTGTGCTGCTCTACATGTGTGTGCTGCTCGACATGTGCGCTCCTGTACGAGTATGTGCTGCTCTACATGTGCGCTCCTGTACGAGTGTGTGCTGCTCTACATGTGTGCTCCTGTACGAGTGTGTGCTGCTCTACATGTGCGCTCCTGTACGAGTGTGTGTTGCTCTACATGTGCGCTCCTGTACGAGTATGTGCTGCTCTGCGTGTGCGCTCCTGTACGAGTGTGTGCTGTTCTACATGTGCGCTCCTGTACGAGTGTGTGCTGCTGTACGTGTGCCCTCCTGTACGAGTGTGTGCTGCTCTACATGTGTGCTCCTGTACGAGTGTGTGCTGCTCTACATGTGCGCTCCTGTACGAGTATGTGCTGCTCTGCGTGTGCGCTCCTGTACGAGTGTGTGCTGTTCTACATGTGCGCTCCTGTACGAGTGTGTGCTGCTCTACATGTGTGCTCCTGTACGAGTGTGTGCTGCTCTACACATGTGTTCCTGTACTTGTGTGTGCTGCTCTACATGTGCGCTCCTGTACGAGTGTGTGCTGCTCTACATGTGTGCTCCTGAACGAGTGTGTGCTGCTCTACATATATGCTCCTGTATGAGTGTGTGCTGCTCTACATGTGGGCTCCTGTACTAGTGTGTGCTGCTCTACATTTGCACTCCTGTACGAGTGTGTGCTGCTCTACATGTGTGCTCCTGTATGAGTGTGTGCCGCTCTACATGTGCGCTCCTGTACGAGTGTGTGCTACTCTACATGTGTGCTCCTGTATGAGTGTGTGCTGCTCTACATGTGTGTGCGCTGCTCTACATGTGCGCTCCTGTACGAGTATGTGCTGCTCTGCGTGTGCGCTCCTGTACGAGTGTGTGCTGCTCTACCTGTGCGCTCCTGTACGAGTGTGTGCTGCTCTACACTTGTGCTCCTGTACAAGTGTGTGCTGCTCTACATGTGTGCTCCTGTACGAGTGTGTGCTGCTCTCCATGTGTGCTCCTGTGTGAGTGTGTGCTGCTCTACATGTGTGCTCCTGTACGAGTGTGTGCTGCTCTACATGTGTGCTGCTCTACATGTGCGCTCCTGTACGAGTATGTGCTGCTCTACATGTATGTGCTGCTCTACATGTGTGCTCCTGTACGAGTGTGTGCTGCTCTACATGTGTGTGCTGCTCTACATGTGCGCTCCTGTACGAGTATGTGCTGCTCTACATGTGTGTGCTGCTCTACATGTGCGCTCCTGTACGAGTATGTGCTGCTCTACATGTATGTGCTGCTCTGCGTGTGCGCTCCTGTACGAGTGTGTGGTGCTGTACGTGTGCGCTCCTGTACGAGTGTGTGCTGCTCTACACATGTGTTCCTGTACTTTTGTGTGCTGCTCAACATGTGCGCTCCTGTACGAGTGTGTGCTGCTCTGCATGTGCGCTCCGGTACGAGTGTGTGCTGCTCTACCTGTGTGCTCCTGTATGAGTGTGTGCTGCTCTACATGTGCGCTCCTGTTCGAGTGTGTGCTGCTCTACATGTGTGCTCCTGTACAAGTGTGTGCTGCTCCACATGTGTGCTCCTGTACGAGTGTGTGCTGCTCTACATGTGTGCTCCTGTACGAGTGTGTGCTGCTCCACATGTGTGCTCCTGTACGAGTGTGTGCTGCTCCACATGTGTGCTCCTGTACGAGTGTGTGCTGCTCTACATGTGTGCTCCTGTACGAGTGTGTGCTGCTCTACATTTGCGCTCCTGTACGAGTATGTGCTGCTCTACATGTGTGTGCTGCTCTACATGTGCGCTCCTGTACGAGTGTGTGCTGCTCTACATGTGTGTGCTGCTCTACATGTGTGCTCCTGTACGAGTGTGTGCTGCCCTACATGTGCGCTCCTGTACGAGTGTGTGCTGCTCTACATCTGTGCTCCTGAACGAGTGTGTGCTGCTCTACATATATGCTCCTGTACGAGTGTGTGCTGCTCTACATGTGCGCTCCTGTATGAGTGTGTGCTGCTCTACATGTGGGCTCCTGTACTAGTGTGTGATGCTCTACATTTGCACTCCTGTACGAGTGTGTGCTGCTCTACATGTGGGCTCCTGTATGAGTGTGTGCCGCTCTACATGTGCGCTCCTGTACGAGTGTGTGCTACTCTACATATGTGCTTCTGTATGAGTGTGTGCTGCTCTACATGTGTGCTCCTGTACGAGTGTGTGCTGCTCTACATGTGTGTGCTGCTCTACATGTGCGCTCCTGTACGAGTATGTGCTGCTCTACATGTGTGTGCGCTGCTCTACGTGTGCGCTCCTGTACGAGTATGTACTGCTCTGCGTGTGCGCTCCTGTTCGAGTGTGTGCTGCTCTACATGTGTGCTCCTGTACGAGTGTGTGCTGCTCTACATGTGTGCTCCTGTGTGAGTGTGTGCTGCTCTACATGTGTGCTCCTGTGTGAGTGTGTGCTGCTCTACATGTGCGCTCCTGTACGAGTGTGTGCTGCTCTACATGTGTGTGCTGCTCTACATGTGCGCTCCTGTACGAGTATGTGCTGCTCTACATGTGTGTGCTGCTCTGCGTGTGCGCTCCTGTACGAGTGTGTGCTGCTCAACATGTGCGCTCCTGTACGAGTATGTGCTTATCTGCGTGTGTTTTCCTGTACGAGTGTGTGCTGCTCTACATGTGCGCTCCTGTACGAGTGTGTGCTGCTCTACACATGTGTTCCTGTACTTGTGTGTGCTGCTCTACATGTGCGCTCCTGTACGAGTATGTGCTACTCAACATGTGCGCTCCTGTACGAGTATGTGCTTATCTGCGTGTGTTCTCCTGTACGAGTGTGTGCTGCTCTACATGTGCGCTCCTGTACGAGTGTGTGCTGCTCTACATGTGCGCTCCTGTACGAGTATGTGCTGCTCAACATGTGCGCTCCTGTACGAGTATGTGCTGATCTGCGTGTGTTCTCCTGTACGAGTGTGTGCTGCTCTACATGTGCGCTCCTGTTAGAGTGTGTGCTGCTCTACATGTGCGCTCCTGTAAGAGTGTGTGCTGCTCTACATGTGCGCTCCTGTACGAGTGTGTGCTGCTCTACGTGTGTGCTCCTGTACGAGTGTGTGCTGCTCTACGTGTGCGCTCCTGTTCGAGTGTGTGCTGCTCTACAAATGTGCTCCTGTACGCGTGTGTGCTGCTCTACATGGGCGCTCCTGTACGAGTGTGTGTTGTTCTACATGTGTGCTCCTGTACGAGTTTGTGCTGCTCTACATGTGCGCTCCTGTACGAGCGTGTGCTGCTCTACATGTGCGCTCCTGTACGAGTGTGTGCTGCTCTACATGTGCGCTCCTGTACGAGTGTGTGCTGCTCTACATGTGCGCTCCTGTACGAGTGTGTGCTGCTCTACATGTGCGCTCCTGTACGAGTGTGTGCTGCTCTCCATGTGCGCTCCTGTACGAGTGTGTGCTGCTCTGCATGTGCGCTCCTGTACGAGTGTGTGCTGCTCTACATGTGCGCTCCTGTACGAGTGTGTGCTGCTCTACATGTGCGCTCCTGTACGAGTGTGTACTGCTCTACATGTGCGCTCCTGTACGAGTGTGTGCTGCTCTACGTGTGCGCTCCTGTACGAGTGTGTGCTGCTCTACGTGTGCGCTCCTGTACGAGTGTGTGCTGCTCTACGTGTGCGCTCCTGTACGAGTTTGTGCTGCTCTACGTGTGCACTCCTGTACTTGTGTGTGCTGCTATACATTTGCACTCCTGTACGAGTGTGTGCTGCTCTACATGTGTGCTCCTGTTCGAGTGTGTGCTGCCCTACATGTGCGCTCCTGTACGAGTGTGTGATGCTCTACATGTGTGCTCCTGAACGAGTGTGTGCTGCTCTACATATATGCTCCTGTACGAGTGTGTGCTGCTCTCCATGTGCGCTCCTGTATGAGTGTGTGCTGCTCTACATGTGGGCTCCTGTACTAGTGTGTGCTGCTCTATATTTGCACTCCTGTACGAGTGTGTGCTACTCTACAAGTGTGCTCCTGTATGAGTGTGTGCTGCTCTACATGTGTGCTCCTGTATGAGTGTGTGCTGCTCTACATGTGTGTGCTGCTCTACATGTGCGCTTTTGTACGAGTATGTGCTGCTCTACATGTGTGTGCGCTGCTCTACATGTGCGCTCCTGTACGAGTATGTGCTGCTCTGCGTGTGCGCTCCTGTACGAGTATGTGCTGCTCTGCGTGTGCGCTCCTGTACGAGTGTGTGCTGCTCTACCTGTGCGCTCCTGTACGAGTGTGTGCTGCTCTACACTTGTGCTCCTGTACGAGTGTGTGCTGCTCTCCATGTGTGCTCCTGTTCGAGTGTGTGCTGCTCTACATGTGTGCTCCTGTACGAGTGTGTGCTGCTCTACATGTGTGCTCCTGTGTGAGTGTGTGCTGCTCTACATGTGCGCTCCTGTGCGAGTGTGTGCTGCTCTACATGTGTGCTCCTGTACGAGTATGTGCTGCTCTACATGTGTGTGCTGCTCTGCCTTTGCGCTCCTGTACGAGTGCGAGCTGCTCTACGTGTGAGCTCCTGTACGAGTGTGTGCTGCTCTGCCTGTGTGCTCCTGTACGAGTGTGTGCTTCTCTGCCTGTGTGCTCCTGTACGAGTATGTGCTGCTCTACATGTGCGCTCTTGTACGAGTGTGTGCTGCTCTACATGTGCGCTCCTGTACGAGTGTGTGCTGCTCTACATGTGCTCTCCTGTCCGAGTGTGTGCTGCTCTACATGTGCGGTCCTGTACGAGTGTGTGCTGCTCTACATGTACGCTCCTGTACGAGTGTGTGCTGCTCTACATGTGCGCTCCTGTACTAGTGTGTGCTGCTCTACATATGCGCTCCTGTACGAGTGTGTGCTGCTCTACACGTGCGCTCCTGTACGAGTGTGTGCTGCTCTACATGTGCGCTCCTCTACGAGTGTCTGCTGCTCTGCCTGTGCGCTCCTGTACGAGTGTGTGCTGCTCTACATGTGCGCTCCTGTACGAGTGTGTGCTGCTCTACATGTGCGCTCTTGTACGAGTGTGTGCTGCTCTACCTGTGTGCTCCTGTACGAGTGGGTGCTGCTCTGCCTGTGTGCTCCTGTATGAGTGTGTGCTGCTCTACATGTGCGCTCCTGTACGAGTGTCTGCTGCTCTGCCTGTGTGCTCCTGTACGAGTGTGTGCTGCTCTACATGTGCGCTCCTGTACGAGTGTGTGCTGCTCTACCTGTGTGCTCCTGTACGAGTGGGTGCTGCTCTGCCTGTGTGCTCCTGTACGAGTGTGTGCTGCTCTACATGTCTGCTCCTGTACGAGTGTGTGCTGCCCTACATGTGCGCTCCTGTACGAGTGTGTGATGCTCTGCATGTGCGCTCCTGTACAAGTGTGTGCTGCTCTAAATGTGCGCTCCTGTACGAGTGTGTGCTGCTCTACATGTGTGCTCCTGTACGAGTGTGTGCTGCTCTGCATGTGCGCTCCTGTACGAGTGTGTGCTGCTCTACATGTGGGCTCCTGTACGAGTGTGTGCTGCTCTTCATGTGCGCTGCTGTACGAGTGTGTGCTGCTCTGCATGTGTGCTCCTGTACGAGTGTGTGCTGCTCTACATGTGCGATCCTGTACGAGTGTGTGCTGCTCTGCATGTGTGCTCCTGTACTAGTGTGTGCTGCTCTACATGTGCGCTTATGTACGAGTATGTGCTGCTCTACATGTGTGCTCCTGTACGAGTGTGTGCTGCTCTACATGTGCGCTCCTGTACGAGTATGTGCTGCTCTACATGTGCGCTCCTGTACGAGTGTGTGCTGCTCTACATGTGCGCTCCTGTACGAGTGTGTGCTGCTCTACATGTGCGCTCCTGTACGAGTGTGTGCTGCTCTGCATGTGTGCTCCTGTACGAGTGTGTGCTGCTCTACATGTGCGCTCCTGTACGAGTATGTGCTGCTCTACATGTGTGCTCCTGTGCGAGTTTGTGCTGCTCTGCGTGTGCGCTCCTGTACGAGTCTGTGCTGCTCTACATTTGCGCTCCTGTACTAGTGTGTGCTGCTCTGCATGTGTGCTCCTGTACGAGTGTGTGCTACTCTACATGTGCGCTCCTCTACGAGTGTGTGCTGCTCTGCTTGAGCACTCCTGTACGAGTGTGTGCTGCTCTGCCTGTGTGCTCCTGTACGAGTGTGTGCTGCTCTACATGTGTGCTCCTGTACGAGTGTGTGCTGCTCTAAATGTGTGCTCCTGTACGAGTGTGTGCTGCTCTACATGTGCCCTCCTGTACGAGTGTGTGCTGCTCTACATGTGCGCTCCAGTATGTGTATTTGCTGCTCTACATGTGCGCTCCTGTACGAATGTGTGCTGCTCTACATGTGCGCTCCTGTACGAGTGTGTGCTGCTGTGCGTGTGCACTCCTGTACGAGTTTGTGCTGCTCTACATGTGCGCTCCTGTGCGAGTATGTGCTGCTCTGCCTGTGTGCTCCTGAACGAGTGTGTGCTGCTCTACATGTGTGCTCCTGTACGAGTTTGTGCTGCTCTTCATGTGCGCTCCTGTACGAGTGTGTGCTGCTCTACATGTGCGCTCCTGTACGAGTGTGTGCTGCTCTACGTGTGAGCTCCTGTACGAGTGTGTGCTGCTCTGCCTGTGTGCTCCTGTACGAGTGTGTGCTGCTCTACATATGCGCTCCTGTACGAGTGTGTGCTTTTCTACATGTGTGCACCTGTACGAGTGTGTGCTGCTCTTCGTGTGCGCTCCTGTACTTGTGTGTGCTGCTCTACATTTGCACTCCTGTACGAGTGTGTGCTGCTCTACATGTGCGCTCCTGTACGAGTGGGTGCTGCTCTGCCTGTGTGCTCCTGTACGAGTGTGTGCTGCTCTACATGTCTGCTCCTGTACGAGTGTGTGCTGCTCTACATGTGCGCTCCTGTACGAGTGTGTGCTGCTCTGCATGTGCGCTCCTGTACGAGTGTGTGCTGCATAATTTGTGCGCTCCTGTACGAGTGTGTGTTGCTCTACATGTGCGCTCCTGTACGAGTGTGTGCTGCTCTACATATGTGCTCCTGTACGAGTGTGTGCTGCTCTGCATGTGTGCTCCTGTACGAGTGTGTGCTGCTCTACATGTGCGATCCTGTACGAGTGTGTGCTGCTCTACATGTGCGCTCCTGTACGAGTGTATGCTGCTCTACATGTGCGATCCTGTACGAGTGTGTGCTGCTCTACATATGTGCTCCTCTACGAGTGTGTGCTGCTCTGCATGTGTGCTCCTGTACGAGTGTGTGCTGCTCTACATGTGCGCTCCTGTACGAGTGTGTGCTGCTCTACATATGTGCTCCTGTACGAGTGTGTGCTGCTCTGCATGTGTGCTCCTGTACGAGTGTGTGCTGCTCTGCATGTGCGCTCCTGTACGAGTATGTGCTGCTCTACATGTGTGCTCCTGTACGAGTGTGTGCTGCTCTACATGTGCGCTCCTGTACGAGTGTGTGCTGCTCTACATTTGCACTCCTGTACGAGTGTGTGCTGCTCTACATATGTGCTCCTGTACGAGTGTGTGCTGATCTACATGTGCGCTCCTTTACTAGTGTGTGCTGCTCTACATTTGCACTCCTGTACGAGTGTGTGCTGCTCTACATGTGCGCTCCTTTACTAGTGTGTGCTGCTCTACATTTGCACTCCTGTACGAGTGTGTGCTGCTCTACATGTGCGCTCCTGTACGAGTGTGTGCTGCTCTACATATGTGCTCCTGTACGAGTGTGTGCTGATCTACATGTGCGCTCCTTTACTAGTGTGTGCTGCTCTACATTTGCACTCCTGTACGAGTGTGTGCTGCTCTACATATACTCAGCAACAAAAGTTTCTGTGACACCATTTACGTGCATGTTATAAATGACACGCAAAGATCTCAATGCAATCAATATGTTTATTTAACAGGAGAAACACTGACTTTTCAGTGCCAACGTCACTCAAAACGAAAAATGTCATTTTCATGCGTCATGAAGCACTTGTCTGACGTCTAACCAATTGTGACCTTCACACTTCAATACCGGGTGTGACTTCCTCGTGCCATGATGCAAGCAACGCATCTCCGGCGCATGGACCGAATCAGATGTGCCAGAAATTGCTGTGGGATGTCATTCCAAATCTGACGTAGACGTTGTCGCAATTCCTGGAGTGTAGCTGGCGGGTTATCCAACCGCCGCAAACGTCGATCCATCTCGTCCCAAAGATGCTCGATTGGGGACATGTCTGGGGATCTGGCTGGCCATGGCAGGACATTGACATGTTGTTGCATCAGATACTGCTGTACAATCCTTGCAACGTGTGGTCTGGCGTTATCATGTTGCAGCATTATTCTGGGACCATGTTGCATCAAAAACGGTACCACCAATGGCCGTAGCACTTCATCGCGATATCTTTGACCTGTCAGATTTCCATCAATAACAAGCAAATCTGTTCTGTTTCTAGCCGTGATCCCTCCCCAAATCATGACACTACCACCTCCAAAACGATCAAATTCCTGAACACAGTTGTTGGCATAACGTTCTCCACGTCGACGGTATACACGTAAACGACCATCACATCGGTTAAGCATGAATCTTGATTCATCAGTGAAGAGTACAAGATCCCACTGACGTTGGATCCACCGTCGATGTTGTTGTGCCCGCTGTAGACGCAGTCGTCGGTGTTGTACTGTGAGTATTGGACGTCTTGCTGGCCGACATGGGACAATGCCAAAATGACGGAGACAGCGACGGATTGTCTGTGCAGACAGTCGCCTCAAACCAGGTATCATTCTTGCAGTTATGGTTGCAGGTTGGAATCGATTTCGGAGATGGGTTGTTCGAATCCAGTTGTCCTGTCTGGGAGTGGTTACTCGTGGACGGCCGCTGCGAAGACGGTCTCTGACATGTCTTGTCTGCTGATGACGCTGCCATAAGTTCCAAATGGTGTTTCGGTGGACATTCAGGCGATGAGCAACTTCCCTCTGCGAGGTTCCGGATTCAATCATCCCAATGGCCCTCCACCGATCATTTTCAGACAGTCTTGGCATTAGAGGGTAGAGTTCCTGATCCGAAATGGCTGTGTTTTCGATAAGTGATGCTTCCGTCGTTCATCAGGCACAATGTGAACATTCCAAAAATTCTCCTCTTTTATTGCCATCCACAAGCATGATTTACGCACATTTTCACGTGCAAAGTCATTTTCTCGCATTTTCATGATTTCCATTTCAATGTTGTGTTTACGTGTACTGTTTCAGTCTGATATCACCATGTATGACAATTTCATAATTGCGTTATGAAAAATAATTAACAATATTGGTGTCACAGAAACTTTTGTTGCTGAGTATATGTGCTCCTGTACGAGTGTGTGCTGCTCTACCTGTGCGCTCCTGTATGAGTGTGTGCTGCTCTACATGTGCGCTCCTGTACTAGTGTGTGCTGCTCTACATTTGCACTCCTGTACGAGTATGTGCTGCTCTACATGTGTGCTCCTGTACGAGTGTGTGCTGCTCTACATGTGCGCTCCTGTACGAGTGTGTGCTGCTCTACATGTGCGCTCCTGTACTAGTGTGTGCTGCTCTACATTTGCACTCCTGTACGAGTATGTGCTGCTCTACATGTGTGCTCCTGTACGAGTGTGTGCTGCTCTACATGTGCGCTCCTGTACGAGTGTGTGCTGCTCTACATGTGCGCTCTTGTACGAGTGTGTGCTCCTGTACGAGTGTGTGCTGCTCTACATGTGCGCTCCTGTACGAGTGTGTGCTGCTCTGCCTGTGTGCTCCTGTATGAGTGTGTGCTGCTCTACATGTGTGCTCCTGTACGAGTGTGTGCTGCTCTACATGTGCGCTCCTGTACGAGTGTGTGCTGCTCTACATATGTGCTCCTGTACGAGTGTGTGCTGCTCTACGAGTGTGTTCCTGTTCGAGTGTGTGCTGCTCTACGAGTGTGTTACTGTTCGAGTGTGTGCTGCTCTACGAGTGTGTTCCTGTTCGAGTGTGTGCTGCTCTACGAGTGTGTTCCTGTTCGAGTGTGTGCTGCTCTACGAGTGTGTTCCTGTTCGAGTGTGTGCTGCTCTACGAGTGTGTTCCTGTTCGAGTGTGTGCTGCTCTACGAGTGTGTTACTGTTCGAGTGTGTGCTGCTCTACGAGTGTGTTCCTGTTCGAGTGTGTGCTGCTCTACGAGTGTGTTCCTGTTCGAGTGTGTGCTGCTCTACGAGTGTGTTCCTGTTCGAGTGTGTGCTGCTCTGCGAGTGTGTTACTGTTCGAGTGTGTGCTGCTCTACGATTGTGTTACTGTTTGAGTGTGTGCTGCTATACGAGTGTGTTACTGTTCGAGTGTGTGCTGGTCTACGAGTGTGTTCCTGTTCGAGTGTGTGCTGCTCTACGAGTGTGTTACTGTTCGAGTGTGTGCTGCTCTACGAGTGTGTTCCTGTTCGAGTGTGTGCTGCTCTACGAGTGTGTTACTGTTCGAGTGTGTGCTGCTCTGCGAGTGTGTTACTGTTCGAGTGTGTGCTGCTCTACGAGTGTGCTCCTGTATGAGTGTGTGCTGCTCTACGAGTGTGTTACTGTTCGAGTGTGTGCTGCTATACGAGTGTGTTACTGTTTGAGTGTGTGCTGCTCTACGAGTGTGCTCCTGTATGAGTGTGTGCTGCTCTACGAGTGTGTTACTGTTCGAGTGTGTGCTGCTATACGAGTGTGTTACTGTTCGAGTGTGTGCTGCTATACGAGTGTGTTACTGTTCGAGTGTGTGCTGCTCTGCGAGTGTGTTACTGTTCGAGTGTGTGCTGCTCTACGATTGTGTTACTGTTTGAGTGTGTGCTGCTCTACGAGTGTGCTCCTGTATGAGTGTGTGCTGCTCTACGAGTGTGTTACTGTTCGAGTGTGTGCTGCTATACGAGTGTGTTACTGTTCGAGTGTGTGCTGCTCTGCGAGTGTGTTACTGTTCGAGTGTGTGCTGCTCTACGATTGTGTTACTGTTTGAGTGTGTGCTGCTCTACGAGTGTGCTCCTGTATGAGTGTGTGCTGCTCTACGAGTGTGTTACTGTTCGAGTGTGTGCTGCTCTGCGAGTGTGTTACTGTTCGAGTGTGTGCTGCTCTACGAGTGTGTTACTGTTCGAGTGTGTGCTGCTCTACGAGTGTGTTACTGTTCGAGTGTGTGCTGCTCTACGAGTGTGTTCCTGTTCGAGTGTGTGCTGCTCTACGAGTGTGTTACTGTTCGAGTGTGTGCTGCTCTACGATTGTGTTACTGTTTGAGTGTGTGCTGCTCTACGAGTGTGCTCCTGTATGAGTGTGTGCTGCTCTACGAGTGTGTTACTGTTCGAGTGTGTGCTGCTCTACGAGTGTGTTACTGTTCGAGTGTGTGCTGCTCTACGAGTGTGTTACTGTTCGAGTGTGTGCTGCTCTACGAGTGTGTTACTGTTCGAGTGTGTGCTGCTCTACGAGTGTGTTACTGTTCGAGTGTGTGCTGCTCTACGAGTGTGTTACTGTTCGAGTGTGTGCTGCTCTACGAGTGTGTTACTGTATGAGTGTGTGCTGCTCTACATGTGTGCTCCTGTATGAGTGTGTGCTGCTCCACGTGTTGCTCATTATCTGCTGCCTTACCATCTCCCTCACGTTTCACAGCTTGGAGGAATGTCGCATAATGTCTTCCGCCAAGAGGCCACTATGGCTGAACTGGGAGAATCCAGACATCATGTCCGAACTCCTCTTTCAGAACAATGAGATCATCTTCAAGAACGGTGATGGTGTGTAGTCCGCGTGTCCGTATACATACTTGCATACCTCCCATCTACTGTAGGCCTCTGTTAATGATTAAACCCCTGCTGATCATGTGTATACGTCATATCCATGCCTCACATCCATGCCTGTGCTCAGCATATATACGCCTCACATACCTGCCTCAGCTCATCGTGTATATGCCTCACATCCAAGCCTCTGCTCATTGTGTACATGCCTCACATCCCTGCCTCAGCTCATCGTGTATATGCCTCACATCCAAGCCTCTGCTCATTGTGTACATGCCTCACATCCCTGCCTCAGCTCATCGTGTATATGCCTCACATCCAAGCCTCTGCTCAATGTGTACATGCCTCACATCCATGCCTCTGCTCATCGTGTATATGCCTCACGTCCATGCCTCTGCTCATCATAAATACGCCTCACATCCATGCCTCTGCTCATTGCGCATATGCCTTACATCTCTGCCTCTGCTCATTGTGTACATGCATCATATCCATGCCTCGGATCACTGTGTATATGCCTCACATTCCTGCCTCTGCTCATTGTGTATATGCCTCACATCCATGCCTCTGCTCATGTATATGCCTCACATCCCTGCCTCTGCTCATTGTGTATATACCTCACATCCATGTCTCTGCTCATTGGATATGCCTCACATCCCTGCCTCTGCTCATCATGTATATGCCTCACATCCCAGCCTTTGCTAATCTTGTATATGCCTCACATCCATGACTCTGCTCATCATGTGTATGCCTCACATCCATACCTCTGCTCATGTATATGCCTCACTTCCCTGCCTCTGCTCATTGTGTGTATGCCTCACATCCATGCCTCTGCTCATGTATATGCCTCACATCCCTGCCTCTGCTCATTGTGTGTATGCCTCACATCCATGCCTCTGCTCATCATGTAAATACCTCACATCCATGCCTCTGCTCATCGGATTATTGCCTCACATCCCTGCCTCTGCTTCTTTGTGTATATACTTCACATCCATGCCTCTGCTCATCGGATATATGCCTCACATCCCTGCCTCTGCCTATCGCGTATATGCTTCACATCCCTGCCTCTGCTCATCGTGTATATGCCTCCCATTCCTACCTCTGCTCATCATGTATATGCCTCACGTCCTTGCCTCTGCTCATCGGGTATATGCCTCACATCCCTGCCTTTGCTCATCGTGTATATGCATCCATGCCTCTGCTCACTGTGTATATGCCTCACATCCCTGCCTCTGCTCATTGCGTAAATACCTCACATCCCTGCCTCTGCTCTGCTCATCATGTATATGCCTCACTTCCATGCCTCTGCTCATCGGGTATATGCCTCACATCCCTGCCTTTGCTCATCGTGTATATGCCTCACATCCCTGCCTCTGCTCTGCTTACCATGTATATGCCTCACATCCCTGCCTCTGCTCTGCTTATCATGTATATGCCTCACATCCATGCCTCTGCTCATGTATATGCCTCACATCCCTGCCTCTGCTCATTGTGTATATGCCTCACATCCCTGCCTCTGCTCATCGCGCATATGCCTTACATCCCTGCCTCTGCTCATTGTGTACATGCATCATATCCATGCCTCTGATCACTGTATATATGCCTTACATTCCTGCCTCTGCTCATCGTGTATATGCCTCACATCCATGCCTCTGCTCATGTATATGCCTCACATCCCTGCCTCTGCTCAGAGTGTATATGCCTCACATCTTTGCCTCTGCTCATTGTGTATATACCTCACATCCATGCCTCTGCTCATCGGATATGCCTCACATCCCTGCCTCTGCTCATCATGTATATGCCTCACATGCCAGCCTTTGCTAATCTTGTATATGCCTCACATCCATGACTCTGCTCTGCTCAACCTGTGTATGCGTCACATCCATGCCTCTGCTCATGTATATGCCTCACTTCCCTGCCTCTGCTCATTGTGTGTATGCCTCACATCCATGTCTCTGCTCATCATGTATATGCCTCACATCCATGTCTCTGCTCATTGTGTATATACCTCACTTCCATGCCTCTGCTCATCGGGTATACGCCTCACATCCATGCCTCTTCACCTCGTGTATATGCCTCACATCCCTGTCTCTGCTCATCATGTATATGCCTCACATCCTTGCCTCTGCTCATCATTTATATGCCTCATGTCCCTGCCTCTGCTCATCCTGTACATACATCACATCCATTCCTATGCTCACTGTCTACATGCCTCACATTACTGTCTCTGCTCATCGTGTATATGCCTCACATCCATACCTCTGCTCTGCTCATCATGTATATGCCTCACATCCATGCCTCTGCCCATGATTGAGTCTGTGATCATCAGAGTTTTTCTGCTGTTTGCTCAGACTTGCGGCAGGACATGCTGACCCTTCAGATCATCAGGATTATGGAGAATATCTGGCAGAACCAGGGTCTGGACCTGAGGTACCCCAGCTGTACCACACATGACTTCACCTGTGCTGTATCTGACAATTTTTTCAAAAGAAAATCTTACAGTTTGATTGAGTGATTTTTCTCTATCATTATTCTGAAATTTGATGCATGTAATGTGCTGCAATATAATCTTCTCCATCAGGGATTGTGGTTGTATGATGTCTCATTTGTGTATATGCATATGAAATAGTGTGTGTGTGTGTGTGTGTGTGTGTGTGTGTGTGTGTGTGTGTGTCTGTGCGCGCTACACACACTCACTCACTCACTCACACTCACGCGTACACTCACTCACACTCACTCACTCACTCGTACACTCACTCACTCACTCGTACACACACTCACTCGTACTCACACTCACTCACTCTCACACTCACTCACACTCACTCACTCTCACTCTGTACGTGTAGGTGTGTATATTTGTTTGTGTGCATGTCTGTTTATAATTTTGTGTTTATTTGAATAATTCTGTGTGTGCGTGTGTGTCTGTGTGTGTGTCACAGGATGCTGCCGTACGGATGTCTCTCGATTGGTGATTGCGTGAGGCAGATTGTGTGAGTGTTTGTGTATAATAATGTGCATGTGTGTGTTACAGGATGCTGCCGTACGGATGTCTCTCGATCGGTGATTGCGTGGGGCTGATTGAGGTGGTGCGAAACTCTCACACCATCATGCAGATCCAGTGTAAGGGCGGCCTGAAGGGGGCGCTGCAGTTCAACAGCCACACACTGCACCAGTGGCTGAAGGACAAGAACAAGGGAGAGATGTGAGTCTCATTTTCTAGCGCACTCACGCGTACACTCACTCACTCACTAACTCACGCGTACACACACACACTCACTCACGCGTACACTCACTCACTCACTGACTCACGCGTACACTCACTCACGCGTACACACACTCACTCACTCACTCACTCACGTGTACACACACACACTCACTCACTCACTCAAACGTACACACACTCACTCACTCACGTGTACACTCACTCACTCACTCACGCGTACACACACTCACTCACGCGTACACACACACACTCACTCACGTGTACACACACACACTCACTCACTCACTCAAACGTACACACACTCACTCACTCACGCGTACACACACTCACTCACTCACTCACTCACTCACGTGTACACACACTCACTCACTCACTGACTCACGCGTACACTCACTCACGCGTACACACACACACTCACTCACTCACTCACGCCTACACACACACACACTCACTCACTCACGCGTACACACACTCACTCACTCACTGACTCACGCGTACACTCACTCACTCACGCGTACACACACTCACTCACTCACTCACTCACGCGTACACACACTCACTGACTCACGCGTACACTCACTCACTCACGCGTACACACACACACTCACTCACGCGTACACTCACTCACTCACTGACTCACGCGGACACTCACTCACTCACGCGTACACACACTCACTCACTCACTCACTCACGTGTAGACACACACACTCACTCACTCACTCAAACGTACACACACTCACTCACTCACGTGTACACTCACTCACTCACTCACGCGTACACACACTCACTCACGCGTACACACACACACTCACTCACTCACGTGTACACACACACACTCACTCACTCACTCAAACGTACACACACTCACTCACTCACGCGTACACACACTCACTCACTCACTCACTCACGCGTACACACACTCACTCACTCACTCACGCGTACACACACTCACTCACTCACTGACTCACGCGTACACTCACTCACTCACGCGTACACACACTCACTCACTCACTCACGCCTACACACACACACACACTCACTCACTCACTCACGCGTACACACACTCACTAACTCACTGACTCACGCGTACACTCACTCACTCACGCGTACACACACTCACTCACTCACGCGTACACACACACTCACTCACTCACTCACGCGTACACACACTCACTCACTGACTCACGCGTACACACACTCACTCACTCGCTCACGCGTACACACACTCACTCACGCGTTCACACACTCACTCACGCGTACACACACTCACACACTCACTCACACACACACACGCACACTCACACTCACTCACTCACTCATGCGTACACTCACTCACTCACTAGCTCACTCACTCACGCGTACACACACTCACTCACTCGCTCACTCACGCGTACACACACTCATTCTTTCACTCACTCACTCACGTGGACACACACTCACTCACTCGCTCACTCACGCGTACACACACTCACTCACACACACACTCACTCACGCGTACACACACTCACTCACTCAGTCACGTGTACACACACACACTCACTCACTCACTCACTCAAACGTACACACACTCACTCATACACACACTCACTCACTCGCTCACTCACGCGTACACACACTCACTCACACACACACTCACTCACGCGTCCACACACTCACTCACTCCCTCACGTGTACACACACACACTCACTCACTCACTCACTCAAACGTACACACACTCACTCACTCACGCGTACACACATTCACTCACTCACGCGTACACTCACTCACTCACTCACGTGTACACACACACACTCACACACTCACTCGCTCACTCAAACGTACACACACTCACTCACTCACGCGTACACACACTCACTCACTCACACACTCACGCGTACACACACTCACTCACTCACTCACGCGTACACACACTCACTCACTCACTCAAACATACACACACTCACTCACTCACTCGCACACACTCTCACTCCCTCACACACTCACGCGTACACCCACTCACTCACTCACTCACTCACGCCTACACACACTCACTCACTCACTCAAACATACACACACTCACTCACTCACGCGTACACACACTCACTCACTCACTCACGCGTACACTCACTCACTCACTCACACGTACACACACTCACTCACTCACTCACTCACACTCACACTCACTCACTCACACGCACACTCACACTCACTCACACGTACACTCACTCACTCGCGCGTACACACACTAACTCACTCACTCGCGCGTACACACACACACTCACTCACTCGCGCGTACACACACACTCACTCACTCACGTGTACACACACTCTCACTCACGCGTACACACTCACTCACGCATACACACACTCACTCGCTCACTCACGCGTACACACACTCACTCACTCACTCACTCACGTGTACACACACACTCACTCACTCAAACGTACACACACTCACTCACTCACTCAAACGTACACACACTCACTCACGCGTACACACACTCACTCACTCACTCACGCGTACACACACTCACTCACTCACTCACGCGTACACACACTCACTCACTCACGTGTACACACGCACACTCACTCAAACGTACACACACTCACTCACTCACACTCACTCACTCACGCGTACACACACTCACTCACGCGTACACACACACACACACTCACTCACTCACGTGTACACACACACACTCACTCACTCACGCGTACACACACTCACTCACTCACTCCCTCACGTGTACACACACACACTCACTCACTCACTCAAACGTACACATACTCACTCACTCATGCGTACACATACTCACTCACTCACTCAAGCGTACACACACTCACTCACCCGTACCTACACTCGCTCGCTCACTCACTCACACATACACACTGACTCACGCGTATACACACACTCACTCACTCGCACACTCACTCACTCACGCGTACACACACTCACTCACACACACTCACACACTCACTCACTCACACTCACTCACGCGTACACTCACTCACTCAGTCAATCACTCACACACGCGTACACACACTGTCACACGCACTCACTCACTCACATGTACACACACTCACTCACTCACACACACACTCACGCGTTCACACACTCACACACTCACTCATTCACGCGTTCACTCACTCACACGTGTACACACTCACTCACTCACGCGCACACTCACTCTCTCACTCACTCACGCGTACACACACTCACTCGCTCACTCACTCACGTGTACACACTCTCACTCACTCACGCGTACACACACTCACTCTCTCACTCACTCACGCGTACACACACTCACTCGCTCACTCACTCACGTGTACACACTCTCACTCACTCACGCGTACACACACTCACTCGCTCACTCACGCGTATGCACACTCACTCACTCACACTCACTCTCTCACGCGTACACTCACTCACTCTCACGCGTACACTCACTCGCTCACTCACGCGTACATACACTCACACACACTCACTCACTCGCGTGTTCACTCACTCACGCATACACACACACACTCACTCACTCACGTGTACACACACTCCATTTCTCCATTTTGGGTTTCCATGATTTCTTATGTCTGCCTGTTTCTATGGTCAGACTGTGGTCATTGAGCCTGTACTCGGTCAGGATCTGTCTCTGCTTTATATCTCTGACAGTGAAGAGATATTCTGCCTGTTTCTATGGTCAGACTGTGGTCACTGAGCCTGTACTCGGTCAGGATCTGTCTCTGCTTTATATCTCTGAAGGTGAAGAGATATTCTGCCTGTTTCTATGGTCAGACTGTGGTCACTGAGCCTGTACTCGGTCAGGATCTGTCTCTGCTTTATATCTCTGACGGTGAAGAGATATTCTGCCTGTTTCTATGGTCAGACTGTGGTCACTGAGCCTGTACTCGGTCAGGATCTGTCTCTGCTTTATATCTCTGATGGTGAAGAGATATTCTGCCTGTTTCTATGGTCAGACTGTGGTCAGTGAGCCTGTACTCGGTCAGGATCTGTCTCTGCTTTATATCTCTGACGGTGAAGAGATATTCTGCCTGTTTCTATGGTCAGACTGTGGTCAGTGAGCCTGTACTCGGTCAGGATCTGTCTCTGCTTTATATCTCTGACGGTGAAAAGATATTCTGCCTGTTTCTATGGTCAGACTGTGGTCACTGAGCCTGTACTCGGTCAGGATCGGTCTCTGCTTTATATCTCTGACAGTGAAGAGATATTCTGCCTGTTTCTATGGTCAGACTGTGGTCACTGAGCCTGTACTCGGTCAGGATCTGTCTCTGCTTTATATCTCTGACGGTGAAGAGATATTCTGCCTGTTTCTATGGTCAGACTGTGGTCAGTGAGCCTGTACTCGGTCAGGATCTGTCTCTGCTTTATATCTCTGATGGTGAAGAGATATTCTGCCTGTTTCTATGGTCAGACTGTGGTCAGTGAGCCTGTACTCGGTCAGGATCTGTCTCTGCTGTATATTTCTGACAGTGAAGAGATATTCTGCCTGTTTCTATGGTCAGACTGCGGTCACTGAGCCTGTACTCGTTCAGGATCTGTCTCTGCGTTATATCTCTGACGGTGAAGAGATATTCTGTCTGTTTCTATGGTCAGACTGTGGTCACTGAGCCTGTGCTCGGTCAGGATCTGTCTCTGCTTTATATCTCTGACAGTGAAGAGATATTCTGTCTGTTTCTATGGTCAGACTGTGGTCACTGAGCCTGTACTCGGTCAGGATCTGTCTCTGCGTTATATCTCTGACAGTGAAGAGATATTCTGCCTGTTTTATATGGTCAGACTGTGGTCACTGAGCCTGTACTCGGTCAGGATCTGTCTCTGCTTTATATCTCTGACGGTGAAGAGATATTCTGCCTGTTTCTATGGTCAGACTGTGGTCAGTGAGCCTGTACTCGGTCAGGATCTGTCTCTGCGTTATATCTCTGACGGTGAAGAGATATTCTGTCTGTTTCTATGGTCAGACTGTGGTCACTGAGCCTGTACTCGGTCAGGATCTGTCTCTGCTTTATATCTCTGACAGTGAAGAGATATTCTGTCTGTTTCTATGATCAGACTGTGGTCACTGAGCCTGTACTCGGTCAGGATCTGTCTCTGCGTTATATCTCTGACAGTGAAGAGATATTCTGCCTGTTTTATATGGTCAGACTGTGGTCACTGAGCCTGTACTCGGTCAGGATCTGTCTCTGCTTTATATCTCTGACGGTGAAGAGATATTCTGCCTGTTTCTATGGTCAGACTGTGGTCAGTGAGCCTGTACTCGGTCAGGATCTGTCTCTGCTTTATATCTCTGACAGTGAAGAGATATTCTGCCTGTTTCTATGGTCAGACTGTGGTCACTGAGCCTGTACTCGGTCAGGATCTGTCTCTGCTTTATATCTCTGACGGTGAAGAGATATTCTGCCTGTTTCTATGGTCAGACTGTGGTCAGTGAGCCTGTACTCGGTCAGGATCTGTCTCTGCTTTATATCTCTGACAGTGAAGAGATATTCTGCCTGTTATATTCTCCTTTAGGGCCCGATAGCCTTAAAGTTCGTGCTGAGATTTTGTTTCAGTGTCCCAATGGTCCAGATAAGAGAGTTTGATGCGTTTCATAATTTGATTCACTCTAATTTGAGTTTGGAATGCATTGCTGGTCTGAAATTGATTTGTTAGTTAGCCAATGGAACTTTGGTTGGTTAATTTCAGGACCAGCCGACAGAGGGGACTGGTGTTAGGGCTGAGCTCTTGGGTTTTGAGAGCCTCAGACTGGAGGGAGTTCTGTGGACTTGACTGGAGGTGTAGCCAGAATTTCAGTGATCTTGTTTGGACTGGGATAATTAGTGGGAATCGGCTTAATTCTGCTCTACTTGCATTCGTTGGGGTTTTTCTATGGATTTTTAAAATGTTTCTACAGAATTCTGCATGTAGAGTCGACCAGGCGATAGATCTCTTCACTCGCTTGTGTGTGTGTGTGTGTGTGTGTATTGCGCAGGTATGACCAGGCGATAGATCTCTTCACTCGCTTGTGTTTCTGTGTGTGTGTGTGTGTGTATTGCGCAGGTATGACCAGGCGATAGATCTCTTCACTCGCTCCTGTGCGGGATACTGTGTGGCCACTTTTATCCTGGGCATCGGAGACCGACACAACAGCAACATCATGGTGAAGGACGACGGACAGGTGTGGCAGCCAACCAGTTCCCCTGGTCTTAATCATCCACCCTCCCATGTGTAAAACAGCCAATCGGGTGATAGGATCCCATTTTGTGGGCAAGCCGTTAGAAATCATTGGCTGTCTCAGAGAGGGGAGACATTGGGGTCAGATCGAACGGTTCTTTTTTTTATAAAGGCAGGAGTGTGTTTCACAAAGGCAGGAGTGTGACCAGAGTGTGTTTCATAAAGGCAGGAGTGTGACCAGAGTGTGTTTCATAAAGGCAGGAGTGTGACCGGAGTGTGTTTCATAAAGGCAGGAGTGTGACCGGAGTGTGTGTAAAGGCAGGAGTGTGACCGGAGTGTGTGTAAAGGCAGGAATGTGTTTCATAAAGGCAGGAGTGTAACCAGAGTGTGTGTAAAGGCAGGAGTGTGACCGGAGTGTGTTTCATAAAGGCAGGAGTGTGACCGGAGTGTGTTTAACAAAGGCAGGAGTGTGACCGGAGTGTGTTTAACAAAGGCAGGAGTGTGACCAGAGTGTGTTTAACAAAGGCAGGAGTGTGACCAGAGTGTGTTTCATAAAGGCAGGAGTGTGTTTCATAAAGGCAGGAGTGTGACCAGAGTGTGTTTAATAAAGCCAGGAGTGTGAGCGGAGTGTGTGTAAAGGCAGGAGTGTGACCGGAGTGTGTTTCACAAAGGCAGGAGTGTGACCAGAGTGTGTTTCATAAAGGCAGGAGTGTGACCGGAGTGTGTTTCATAAAGGCAGGAGTGTGACCAGAGTGTGTTTCATAAAGGCAGGAGTGTGACCGGAGTGTGTTTCACAAAGGCAGGAGTGTGACCAGAGTGTGTTTCATAAAGGCAGGAGTGTGACCGGAGTGTGTGTAAAGGCAGGAGTGTGACCGGAGTGTGTGTAAAGGCAGGAGTGTGACCGGAGTGTGTGTAAAGGCAGGAGTGTGACCGGGGTGGGGGGAAAGGCAGGAGTGTGCGCGGAGTGTGTGGAAAGGCAGGGGTGTGACTGGAGTGTGTTTCATAAAGGCAGGAGTGTGACCAGAGTGTGTTTCACAAAGGCAGGAGTGTGACCAGAGTGTGTTTCATAAAGGCAGGAGTGTGACCGGAGTGTGTTTCATAAAGGCAGGAGTGTGACCGGAGTGTGTGTAAAGGCAGGAGTGTGACCGGAGTGTGTGTAAAGGCAGGAGTGTGACCGGAGGGTGTGTAAAGGCAGGAGTGTGACCGGAGTGTGTGTAAAGGCAGGAGTGTGACCGGAGTGTGTGTAAAGACAGGAGTGTGACCGGAGTGTGTGTAAAGGCAGGAGTGTGACCGGAGTGTGTGTAAAGGCAGGAGTGTGACCGGAGTGTGTGTAAAGGCAGGAGTGTGACCGGAGTGTGTGTAAAGGCAGGAGTGTGACCGGAGTGTGTGCAAAGGCAGGAGTGTGACTGGAGTGTGTTTCATAAAGGCAGGAGTGTGACCAGAGTGTGTTTCACAAAGGCAGGAGTGTGACCAGAGTGTGTTTCATAAAGGCAGGAGTGTGACCGGAGTGTGTTTCATAAAGGCAGGAGTGTGACCGGAGTGTGTGTAAAGGCAGGAGTGTGACCGGAGTGTGTGTAAAGGCAGGAGTGTGTTTCATAAAGGCAGGAGTGTAGCCGGAGTGTGTGAAAAGGAAGGAGTGTGACGGGAGTGTGTTTCATAAAGGCAGGAGTGTGACCGGAGTGTGTTTAACAAAGGCAGGAGTGTGACCGGAGTGTGTTTAACAAAGGCAGGAGTGTGACCAGAGTGTGTTTAACAAAGGCAGGAGTGTGACCAGAGTGTGTTTCATAAAGGCAGGAGTGTGTTTCATAAAGGCAGGAGTGTGACCAGAGTGTGTTTCATAAAGGCAGGAGTGTGACCGGAGTGTGTGTAAAGGCAGGAGTGTGACCGGAGTGTGTTTCACAAAGGCAGGAGTGTGACCAGAGTGTGTTTCATAAAGGCAGGAGTGTGACCGGAGTGTGTTTAACAAAGGCAGGAGTGTGACCAGAGTGTGTTTTATAAAGGCAGGAGTGTGACCGGAGTGTGTTTTATAAAGGCAGGAGTGTGACCGGAGTGTGTTTCATAAAGGCAGGAGTGTGACCGGAGTGTGGGTAAAGGCAGGAGGGTGACCGGAGGGTGGGGAAAGGGAGGAGTGAGACCGGAGTGTGTGTAAAGGCAGGAGTGTGACCGGAGTGTGTGTAAAGGCAGGAGTGTGACCGGAGTGTGTGCAAAGGCAGGAGTGTGACTGGAGTGTGTTTCATAAAGGCAGGAGTGTGACCAGAGTGTGTTTCACAAAGGCAGGAGTGTGACCAGAGTGTGTTTCATAAAGGCAGGAGTGTGACCGGAGTGTGTTTCATAAAGGCAGGAGTGTGACCGGAGTGTGTTAAGGCAGGAGTGTGACCGGAGTGTGTGTAAAGGCAGGAGTGTGACCGGAGTGTGTGTAAAGGCAGGAGTGTGACCGGAGTGTGTGTAAAGGCAGGAGTGTGACCGGAGTGTGTGTAAAGGCAGGAGTGTGACCGGAGTGTGTGCAAAGGCAGGAGTGTGACTGGAGTGTGTTTCATAAAGGCAGGAGTGTGACCGGAGTGTGTGCAAAGGCAGGAGTGTGACTGGAGTGTGTTTCATAAAGGCAGGAGTGTGACCGGAGTGTGTGTAAAGGCAGGAGTGTGACCGGAGTGTGTGTAAAGGCAGGAGTGTGACCGGAGTGTGTGTAAAGGCAGGAGTGTGACCGGAGTGTGTGTAAAGGCAGGAGTGTGACCGGAGTGTGTGTAAAGGCAGGAGTGTAACCGCAGTGTGTGATAAAGCAGGAGAGTAACCGCAGTATCACCTGCCGTCTCCCGTTCCTGCAGCTGTTCCACATCGATTTTGGCCATTTCCTGGATCATAAGAAGAAGAAGTTTGGTTATAAGCGAGAGAGGGTCCCGTTCGTGCTCACGCAGGACTTCCTCATCGTCATCAGCAAAGGCACACAGGAGTGCACCAAGACCCGAGAGTTTGAGCGGTGAGAGACCCCCGTGTGTGTGTGTGCGTGTGTGCGCGTGTGTGCGTGCGTGTGTGTGTGTGTGTGTGTGCGTGTGCGTGCGTGTGTGCGTGTGCGCGTGCGCTCGTGCGTGTGTGCTCGTGTGTGCTCGTGTGTGTGCGTGTGCGCGTGCGCGAGCGCGTGCGTGTGTGCGTGTGCGTGTGCGCGTGCGCGTGAGCGTGCGCGAGCGCGTGCGTGTGTGTGTGTGTGTGTGGGCTTTCTGAGCTGCGTTCTGACTGCGCTCTGCTCTCCCTCCGTGCAGGTTTCAGGAGATCTGCTACAAGGCCTACCTGGCGATCCGTCAGCACGCTAACCTCTTCATTAACCTGTTCTCCATGATGCTGGGCTCCGGGATGCCAGAGCTACAGTCCTTCGACGACATCGCCTACATCCGCAAGACGCTGGCGCTGGACAAGTCCGAGCAGGAGGCATTGGACTACTTCATGAAGCAGATGAACGACGCCCACCACGGCGGCTGGACCACCAAGATGGACTGGATCTTCCACACCATTCGGCAGCACGCGCTCAACTGAGCATGCCCGAGCTCACCCAGTTCACTGGGTTACCCACAATCTCTCAGTGCTCTGGATTACCCACAATCCCCCAGTGCTCTGGGTTTCCCACAATCCCTCAATGCACTGGATTACCCACAATTTCATGGTGAGCTGTGTCACCCACAGTCTTGTAGTGCACTGGATTACCCACAATCCCCTAGTGCACTGGATTACCCACAATCCCCCAGTGCTCTGGGTTATCCACCATCTTGCAGTGCACTGGATTACCTACAGTCCCACAGTGCACTGGGTACCCCACAATCTCCTACTGTGCTGTGTTACCCTCAATCCCCCAGTGCAGGGGTTACCCACAGTTCCCTTCTGTGCTGCAGTGGAGTGTACTGTGCTACCTAGAGCCCACTTGTATGTAGGGTCACCCACAATCCCCCTGTGCACTGTATTTACGCACGATCTCTCATCCGAGTCTTGAAGGGTCCTGACTAGTAGGAATCTGCCCCCAGTCACAGCAGACAGTTGCCTTTCGACGTGGCCTGGTTCCTCAGACACTCTGATGTGGCGTTTTTGTAAAAAAGAATTTAAAAAGTCTTGTTTCCTGGTGTGGGCAGTGAGAGCGTCTTCCTTAGACTCTGAACACAGAGCAGACTGACGCCGGCTGACCTGTCTGTTCTCAGAGCTGTGCTCATGCATCAGTCATAACAAGTCAGGAGCAGTGGCGCCCTCTGGTGTGTCTCTCTGGTACTGCAGGCCAGTGGTGTTACTGCAGTCAGCAGGGGGGCATGGGAGAGTGAGCTCCTGCCGGACCAACAGAGCAGGAATTGGGCCTTAATCAATGACTATGAGCAGAGGTGTGTGTGTGTGTGTGTGTGTGTGAGTGAGAGAGGGAGGGGGAGAGGGCGGTAGAGATCTTTGTGAAGTGCAGTCACGTCGGCGAGATGAAGGTACATCTCCTGCATTAGCGTTAGCAGTGCTGTACAGTGTGTTTGTGAAGAGGCGATGCACAGTTCTGAGAGAGACGGGGAGGGAAGGAGGGGGAGGGGAGAGAGAGAGAGAGAGAGAGAGAGAGAGGGGGGGAGGGAGGGAGGGAGGGAGGGAGGGAGGGAGGGAGGGAGGGAGGATGCTGGGACGTGTCGTTGTCTAGCGGTTTGTGAAACGGGAGGTTGTTTCTGTGAAGGAGGCAGTGAGAAAGTCCAGCCGAAACAGAACAAAGCCACACGCACACACACACACACACACACACACACACACACACACTCTCTCTCACGCACACACACACACACACACACACACACACACACACACACACTCTCTCGCACACACACACACACACACACACACTCTCTCGCATGCACACACACACATACTCTCTCGCACGCACACACACACTCACACACACACACTCTCGCACAATCACACACACACACACACACACACACACACACACACTCTCTCTCTCGCACACACACACACACACACTCTCTCGCACACACACACACACACACACTCTGTCCCACACACACACAGACGTGCTCATTGGACATTTGCGGTGCTTGTGTACTGTGCATGTGCTGTTTGTTTGGCAGTGTATGTATATCTGCTCATTTTCCAAAAAAAGCAATAACTGCCTCAACAGCACTTCCTGGCTGTCACTCATCATGCCCTGTCCCGCCCCCTTGAGCCAAGCTCCACCCACTCGTTCTTAGGCCCCACCCACTGTATAGAGCCACTTCATACAGCAAACGCACACCTGTCCTGTGCCTAAATGGGGAACACTCCTGTCCTGCAGACTGATTCCACTCAGTATGGAGCTAGGAACTACATTACCCAGGAGCCCTTGTATCCCCACCGCCCACCTGTAATTATACTGTTCAAGCTGCTAACTCCCCGTCATCTCTTCAGATTCATTCTGCTGAGGTTCGCCGGGACTTTATATTTAAATTGTGCTGAACTGACAGAAGTGGTATAATTGTTGCTTTCGTAAGTGAAGGGGCATTTCTACAATCGTGTTGTTGGGCTGTCTGCCATCGTCTCGTCAGCCTGGCGCTTCCTCTCAGCCTGTGGGTGCTGGAGCTCGCTGGTCTGCGGGGCCTGGAGACTGTGCATTTCACTTTGTGTCCTGTATTGTGTTCAGAAGGGCTCACTGGCGCAAAATGCAGTTTTAATTTCTGCTGCCCCAGGAATCCCAGAGGTTACCCTCAGTGATTGGCTATGAAATGGTGCCCAGTATGTTTGGTGATTGGCTAGAAAATGAATCACCAGGTCCTCAGTGATTGGCTCAAAATTAAGCTCAATATCTTCAAAGATTGGCTGAAATATAAAGCTCAGTAATTTCTGTGGTTGTCTAGAAAATGAAGTTGAATGTCTGCAGTGATGAGCTGAGAAATGGAGCTCAGTATTGTTCGTGACTGGCTGGAGAATGAAGCTGTATCTCCAGTGACCTGCTGGCAAATTTCTCTCAATGAAGAGACCTGGGGCTGCGGATTCTAATGGTGTCATTTCCGCTAGTTCTACATTCTAGCTTTGGCTGTGGAACATCAGTGTACATGACCAGAAAGCGGAGTACCATACCAAACCTGTCATGTAATGGCTGACCTACACTAACGTTTTAACGGAGAATAACACTATTATTAATAAGTCAGCAGCATTGAAGTGTAGATTTTATGATGCAATATTATACTTCAGCTTCGACCTGAGATCTCGTGCAGAATGTTTTGAAGGAAAGGATTGCGATTCACGGTTTTTGACGGCAGATGTCTTTTGGTCGTTTCTTTTTCTAGTGTCCATCTGCTGAGTCTCCAAACGAGAGGGTCCTTCCTGCTGTCCCGACCGTCTGCACTCACGACATGCCCAAGGTTTTAAACTTCTCAGCTCATATATCGTTCTTTATGCGTATTTATGGGTCGCGCCATCGCAACTGAAGTACAGGGGTGGTTTTGCGCTGTATTTAAATTGCCTCCGGCCATTGGTGGTCGCGGAAGGTCTGTTAGGGCAGACAGCAGTCAGTCCTTGCAGACGCGTTTGAAGTGTGTAGGCTTGTATCCTGATGCTAGGTCCGTAGCCCGCTGTTTGTGTTGGGCGTCCTCGTCTGTACAGGCTTACAGATGCCGTGGGCTGGGCCCAGGGAAGTCCGCTCAGAAAGCCTGTGTGTAACCGCGTGTATCATATTTAAATCCTTTTCCCTTACCACTCGCCAGTGAAACGGTATGGTGATGCTACTTATAAGGGGCATCCCTGTGGTAAAAAAAAACGGGGAAAAAACTTTCATATATCAGTTAAAATGGTTTTTACTTGAAATTATTTGTCCTGCAGCATATTTTTTTTAGAGTCATTGAACTACGATGTCACCACGCGGTGTAGCTGTGTGCAAAGTCTCGCTGGTGTTGGTGATTTCGTGCCGATTGTGAATGTTTCCTGGTCGAACTCGTCTTAAATCAGTTTGGGATGATACGAGTGCTTCCGTTGTACCCTAGACTTAGGCCCAGCTATGCTGAGGGAATGAGGGGACATCTCACTCGCTGAATTACATGATTGAATAAATATACTGCTTATGGACGTCGGATCCTCCTGTCCCGGCCAAGCTAATGATCAACATGGCTGCTGAGAACGTTTTGGGTGGCGGAGCGGCTCACTCGAGACTGCTCTCTGATACATTGAAGTCCTATTTACATTTGGAAATATTGTTTTTTATAATATTATTGCTACTATCATAACATGTAAAGGCCCAACAGCTGGCATGGCTCATCCTGCATGCGAGGAAAAATGCCAAAATATGACCTGTAATTAACAGCATATTATTTTGCTCCATTGTGCTCTAGCGCCATATCACGGATATGGCCTGTCGTGAAGGTTCATCAGTCCGCGATCCAGTAACGGCCCGTGTTACCATTTATATATATATACTGCCTGTCTCATTGTACCATTTCATTAAAAATGGTTGCTTTGTATCCAGTCTGTCTCAAATATTTTGAGTGTTATGTAATTATGTACAAATAAATTTATTTCAAGTGACTTGCATTAATTCCTTGGTGTTTGTTGGGCAGGTTTGTAACTGGGTGTAAGAATTTTTTTTGTATGGGGGGAAATACATTGATTAATTTGTGCTTCTCATTGGCTAGACTGGCTTGGTGAAGGGAGTGTAACTCCGTGATGGAGTCCTCCCTTCTT
This sequence comes from Gymnothorax reevesii, assembly GCA_029721435.1. Classification (NCBI taxonomy): domain Eukaryota; kingdom Metazoa; phylum Chordata; class Actinopteri; order Anguilliformes; family Muraenidae; genus Gymnothorax; species Gymnothorax reevesii. The sequence continues at coordinate 162,990,678 of CM056575.1, forward strand.
CATTGAGCGTTGGGTGGGTTTGTTGTCCTCCATCTGGAGAGAAACGGACTCTCTCCGCGGCCCTGTGGAATCACCTGGGCTCTCCAGCAGTGCTGACTGCGTTTCCGTATCGGACAGTGAGGCCTGACTGTCAGGTCCACTGGGAAGTGTTCAATGAGATCTATATTCAAGTATCGCGTTAGATTTCGGAATTTCCCCACCTTATCCTTATCAGATGGCAGACGTGTCACTCGTTTCACTCTGAAGAACCGGACCAGGAAAACTGCGTTCTGCAACCTCATCCCGCCCAACTCCGCCCTCCACAGAGCTGACCAGTCAGAAGAAAGTGGGCACACGAGGTGTGGGGGCCATTGCGGAAGAGCCACCCCAATGAGGCGTTTCAGGCGTGAACTGCTATGGACTACAAATGTGGTTTTTTGAGGATGGCAGCATGAGCTAAATAGGCACCCTGTTTTGGACTTCGAACGATCAGGAGCACTCTAGGGGAGTCCAAGATCAAACTATAACCTTGTAAATATAGCAAAATAGGTCCCCTTTAACAATGTTAAAAGATATGACTTGAAATTTCAAAAATTATTTCTCAAAAACAGTCAGAGAACTTTTTTCTAATTTCTTGATACACTTTATGCACAGTTTGAGTGTCATTTTGATTGAATGGATGGAAGTGGGTCTGTTGGGGGCGCTGCTCTTTAACATTGGGTCTTTTAGAGAATGGGCCAAATCGCCTGTGGAAGCTACATGGTTGCAGATAGAGATTAAGTTTGTATTACTGACATATAGGAAGTAATATATGACCTGTATATTGGCTGCGTTAAAGTTGACCTCAGATGACCTTGAAAGGTCAAACTTCAGGTCAAGCAAACGGTTACAATTTTCAAAGGTTTCTAGGCTTGAAAATATTGAAGATTGGGAACATATGTACATTGAACACTTATAGGAGGTCATGTATGAACTTATATACTCTTCCAAAAAAGAAACTATACAAATATTGAATTATTGATTACACTTTCTTTTCAATATGTTTTCCACAGTTGTCAAAACATTTCATGTGTAATAAATTGATGCTAACAACAATGTATAGTTTCAATTTTGGAAGAGTATATTTTGTGGCCTTGAACTTGACCTTCGGTGACCTTCGAAGGTGAAATTTCACATAGTGAAATTCCAATGACCTCTATCACCTAAACCCTTGCATATGGAGCTTAGGTTTGTATTATGGCCATATTGGAATCATGCATGAAGTTTTATTGGGTGACCTTGAACTTGACCTTCAGTGACCTTCAACGGCCAGTGAAATACAGTGAAATTTCAATGACTTGTATCAGGAAAATCGTTACAGATTGAGAGTAGGTTTGTACTGGAGACGTATAGTAAGTCATATATGAACTTTCATATTCACCTTTAAAGGTCAAACTTGACCAAGAGAAAATTCAATGACTTCTGTCTCTGAAAGGTCACAGATGGAGCATAGGTTTGTGTTCCTGACATAGGAAGTCACATATGAACTTTCAGTTGGTGACATTCAACTTGACTGTTGGTGACCTTTGAAGGTCAAACTTGACATGATTCAATTACAATGACTTGTATTGCCAAAACGGTCACAGATGGAATCTAGGTTTGTATTAGAGACATATAGGAAATCATACATGAACTTTCATTTGACGACCTTCGTATTGATCTTCAAAGGTCAAATGTGACCTAGTTAAAATTCAATGACTTGTATCACTAAAACGGTCACAGATGGAGCCTAAGTTTGTGTTACTGACATCTAGGAAGTTATGTATGAACTTTCATTTGGTGATATTCAACTTGACTGTCAGTGACCTTTGAGGGTCAAACTTCACAGTGAAATTACAATGACTTGTACCACCAAAATGGTCACCGATTCAGCCAAGGTTTGTTTAGAGACATTTAGAAAGTCATATATGAATTCCCATTTACTGACTGTAACTTGACTTTCTGTGAACTTTAATTTCACAATTGACAAATGGAATTTTCAATGACTTGTATCAAAAAAAATGCTTCTGAGGTTAAGATGAGTTTGTATTACAGGAGGTCCTATAAATGTATCTTTTGTTTGGTGGCCTTTAAATTGATTTTCATTGATTCAAATGTCAAACTTCACATGAAATTTTCATAACTTGTTTCATCACTATAAGATTACTTGCTGGTAAGCTACAGGACCCTTGGTCCTATTTTTGACCCTTTTTCCACCGTGCTGTAACAGAATTCTCCGAATGAAGCACTCATGCTCATCCTGCGTAGCGCTCAACGTCATTCCCAGCCGCCTCACTTCCCCTCATGTTACACTTCTGTTTCACCTCGCCAGAAAACATCACCAGGGTGAGGGGAAAGTTGCCTGAGATTTTAAAAACACCTTGGGCATATTGGAGAAAAATCCAATGTCCTCTCCAATACCTCACAGGCTCCTTGGTGAAGATGGTTCAGGACTGAATGATGCGTGGATTCAGCACGCTGCAGAATGATGCATGGATTCAGCACGGCTGCAGAGGATTAAGGTGCTTGCTCCATCCTCCCTTCCTTCCCGGCTGGGCCCTGTGTTTTTCACCTGGAAGGAAGCAATAAAAGCACAAATGCCCTATCCGTACCTCCTGCCCAGTCGGCTCTGTGCATGCGCATTAATAGTACTGCGCAAGTCCATAGAATTCCTGCTCGATTTGCACCAGACATGCGTAAACATTTTACTTGACGACAGCCAGCAACCTCTCTGAACTCGTCCTGGTTCTGATTGACCTGCAGCGCCTGCCAGAGGGCAGCAGGTCGAACGGCTGGAAGGCAGGGTGGGTGCAGTACTTTGTGGTTGCCTGAGGTCTGCGGAGCCAGCGTGTGGTGTGAGTGTCCTGCAGGGAGGAGAGGGGACAACCCACAATCTTCTCTGCTGTTCTTACAACCCTCTGGAGCCTCTGCCGCTCTGCTCCAGCGCAGTGGGAAAACCACACTGCGTTACAGTACAGCAGGATGCTCTGGGTGATGGAGCGGCAGAAGGTTAGCGGCAGCTCCTCTCCCATGTGGGTTTTCCTGAGCACACTCAGGAAGTGCAGGCGCTGCATGCCTTGTTAAAAACAGCTGTGGTGTTGGCAGTTCAGGAGAGGTCAGCAGAGATGTTGGTGCCCAGTAGGGTGCAACTGTGGACCCTCTCTACACGGTTGCAATTTATGTAGAGGGACTGCAGGTCTGCCTTGTCCCTTCTGAAGTCCAGGATGATCTCCTTGCTCTTTCTGGGGTTTAAAATCAGGTTGTGAGGCTGGCACTGCACAGTCTCAGGACTTCGTCTCTATCGGCAGACCCATCCCCTTCTGTAATCAGCCCCACCACAGTGGTGTCATCTGCTAACTTTGCTGTGGTGTTTCTGGTGGGGACAGGTCCGCAGTCAGCGGCGCAGAGGGTGAAGAGCAATGGACCCAACACGCATCCTTGTGGGGATCCCGTGCTCAGTGTGCGGGGGGAGGGCAGGTGGGATCAAAGTTTGACTGTCTGTGGTCTGTTTGTGAGAAAATCCTTGATCCAGGAACAGGTGAGAGGACGGAGTCCTAGAACAGATCAAATGTTAAGGAAAGGTGCCTCAGCGCTTCCTGATTCACCTCCTCTAGCATGGAGTGCACAGAACCATCCTGTACATAGAGAAAGGAGGTCAAGCTATCCCACAATTCTGCGCAGCTGCAATATTCAAAGTGGCTCCACTCATCCGACCAAAGAAGTGTTTGTGATGGGCAGGGGACTCATATTCGCGTTGCCTTGTGTAAGTGCATTTTGATTCTCTAATTAGCGCGGTTGTCTTCCTAAGCCGTTGGGAATTCCTTTTTACCCCTTTCCTTTCCCTTATGTTGTTTTCCACTAAGGGTAAAGAAAAGTGGTTTGGAATAAGTGGACAGGCCATAATTTTTTCACTATTCTGACGCAGCTCTTGGCTAAAAATATGGTGAAAAGACGTCTTTTCGGGTCATATTTGAATGCCGGGTCTCACAGACACTTGGACACTTACGCTGCACGAGCAGCATGGAGGCATTTTGAGTTTTTTTAAATGTTGCTTTTTTACACTTGGAAGTGTGGTCACCAATAACTTCAGTTGATTTGGATTTGTCTTCAATGCCGTTTTTCTTTGAAACTCCATAAGTGTTTTGAGTATAAACGACATTCACGAACCCTTCGATTAGCCTTGGAGTCAGTAGATGAGTGAATTTGAATTTCTGAGTGAACTATCCCTTCAACGGGATTGAATTACTTTCCACTGAGGGCCATGACGGTGGACTATGCTGCCATCTGCTGGTGAGTTGTGGTTCACGTATTTGAACAGCAACATGATTATCTTACTTTTGCCTCTTCGTTATTTAAAAGTAAATGGTCGTGGTCTGCTTAAGAATTGATTCTGAGGGTTTTGTCAAAAAAAATTGTATGAACTATGCAGGAATTGCTACCATTTTACTCTTACTCCTAAAACCCTAAAATTGAGGAACTAATTGACTCGTGAACATCATTATAAATTAAATTGTACTTTCATCATACTTGGTTGGAAGTGCATGTTCATCTAGAGCTCGTGGACTTTAACTGATTTTGGGTTTCCGCCCTGGGGATGCTCTGCCTGGCCTTTGCTGCAGCTGTGTTCAGATTCAGATTGGTCTTGGAGCATGTTGCATTCAAGTGCATTACGTGCCGTTTTATTTATTCTGGTCTGGTAATTGCCGTTATCATTGTAGAACATTTCCAGTTCTTTGCCATATAAAAGTCTTAGGTTGGTTTTGCAGAATGTTACTAGTCACTGCCCATCTGGAACAATGTCCTGTGATTTGTGAAGTGTTTGACTTAGTGAGTGGATCAGATGGTTCTATTTAATTCAAAATTAATCCAACTGCTTTATCAGCAGTCATATCAGCAAATACACGGCAACTAGTTCCACTGGTTCCATTGGTTTCCCTCTCCGTTCTCTTCTCTACCCATCACTTCGTGCAACTTTATTGTTGTCTCATTTATGCATTGGATGTTATTCCAGGGCTGGACAGGCATTTTTACATGCATTTCAGCAAACTCTTACACCGTAAAAAAAAGAATAATTGAGAAAGCTTAAAATTTTAAGGTAACCTTTTGCAGTAAGATTTTTTAATAGTGTCAGCGATTTGCTGTCATTGTCCTAACTGACATTTGATCGTTAGGACAATGACAGGTAAATCGCTGACACAATTAAAAAATCTTACTGCAAAAGTTTGCCTTAAAATTTGAAGTTTTCTCAATTATTCTTTTTGTACGGTGTAATGCGGTTAAATTAAAACAATTCCCCAAAAGCGGTCAAAATTCCCCCACAGCATCGTAAAAGACCCATTGTCAATTATTACAAATGTTGGATTGCTGTTGTTGCTGTGAAGGGTTAGCCTGACTCTGCCAGCCTTCGTACTTCTGCTTAATTTCATTTCGCTTCAATACTCATTGTCCATTCAAATCCTCTTCTTCCGTGCTGAGTTAGCCGCTGACAGACCACGAGGAAGAACGTGCCCTTGCATTGTGAGGTTCCAAATCCCGTGGGTCCATGTCAGAACTGCATTATGGGTATTTTCTTCCAAATTTGTTGTTCCAACAACAAATTGCTAATTCTGCTAATTTATAATAACATATTCGATCATAGTTGAGGTGCACATTATTGCTCTAACATGCATTTTCTAGTTAAATAGTTGCTATTTTAATTTCCATGTTCAAACTATTAAGAATACACACTTTGGAGAATAGATTGTCGTTGTCTTTTTTCCAGTGTACCTAGTCTTCCTGTTTTTGACGCTTTCCAGTTGCTTGAATCTTTGGAGTGAGCCCTCGCTGCGGAGTGCAGGACATCAGTCCCCACCCCCCTGATGTCCGACCCCACCCCCTGATGTCCCGACACTGCACATTCCCTACCATTTGGCGGCGGTAATTCCCCTAAATTTTGTTGTCAGACGGTCCAGGTTTATCCCAAATTTCGAAGGAGCGGGGCTGAGGCCGAATAGTGTTTTTTGCCTAGGAAAGTGCCTAACTCCCGATAAATGATCCGGAAAAAATTACGTGGCAGCCATGACAAGGGGATTCGAATTCTATAAATGTCAAGGAAAGGTGCCCCATTGGGTACACAGAACCATCATTTTCAAAAAGAAGGGAGATAACGCTATCCCACAAATCTGTGCAGCTGCAATATTTAAAGCGACGACCATTCAGCTGGCCAACTGCCTAAAAGAAAGGTACAACCCCAATTCCGAAATAGTTGGGACAAAGTGTAAATTGTGAATAAAATCAAAACGCAATGACTTTCAAATCACAGCAGCCAATATTTTATTCACAATAAAACAGAGATAACATAGCAAGTGTTGAAACAGAGAAATTTGACAATTTTATCCATAAAATGAGATCATCTCAAATTTGAAAGTTGCTATAGGTCTCAAAAAGGTTGGGACAGGGGCCTGTTTACCATGGTGTAGCATCTCCTCTTCTTTTTAACACCGAGTGGAGGCATCTGGGCATTGAGGAGTCAAGTTTCTTGAGTTTAGCCATTGGAATTTGATCCCACTCTTGTTTAATACAGGCTTCCAGCTGCTGGAGAGTTTTGGGTCGCCTTTGTCGGACTTTTCATTTAATTATGCGCCAATTGTGCTGAATCGATGAAAGATCACGACTGCAGGCAGGCCAGTTCAGCACACGGACTCTTCTACAATGAAGCCATGCTGTTGTAATAGCTGCAGTATGTGGTTTTGCATTGTCCTGCTGAAATACACAAGGCCTTCCCTGGAATAGATGTTGTCTGATGGGGAGCATATGTTGCTCTGAAACCTTTATATTCCTTTCAGCATTCGTGGAGCTTTTTAAAACATGTAAGTGTCCCACACCATATGCACTAATGCATCCCCATACCATCAGAGATGCTGGATTTTGAACTGAATGCTGATAACAGGAGGGGTGGTCTTTGTCCTCTTTAGCCCGGAGGACACAACACTCTTGTTGGAAATCATGGATGTCAAATTTGGACTCGTCTGACCACAGGACATTTTGCCACTTTGCTAAAGTCCATTTTAAATTAGCCTTGGCCCATAGAACACAGCGGCACCTCTGGATCATGCGCAACAATGGCTTCCTTCTTGCATGATAGAGTTTTAGGTGGCCTCTGTGGATGGCACGGCGGACTGTGTTTACAGACAGTGGTTTCTTGAAATATTACTGGGCCCATTCAGTAATGTCAATGACAGAATCATGCCGGTGAGTGATGCAGTGGCGTCTGAGGGCCCGAAGATCACGGGCATCCAGTAAAGGTCTTCAGCCTTGTCCAGACTCCCTTACGCACCAAGATTTTTCCAGTTTCTTTGAATCTTTTGATGATATTGTACACTGTCGATGACGAGACCTTCAAAACCTTTGCAATTTGACGTTGAGGAACATTGTTTTTGAAGTATTGCACAATTTTTTTACACAAGCCTTCACAGGTGGGAGAGTCTCTTGCCATCTTTACTTCTGAGAGACTCAGCCTTTCTAAGACATCCCTTTTATAGCCAAACATGTTACACACCTGATGCCAGTTAACTTAATTACTTGCTAAATGTTCTTTCAGCTGATTCTCTTATATATTAATTGCTTTTTCAGCCCTTTTTTGCCTGTGTCCCCAACTTTTTTGAGACCAATTGCAGCCATAAAATTTGAAATAAGCTCTCATTTTGTGGACATAAATGTTAGATGTCTCAGTTTCAACATTTGAAATGTTATCTATGTTCTGTTGCAAATAACCTATTGGCTCATGTGATCTGAAAGTCATTGCATTTTGATTTTATTCACAATTAACACTTTGTTCCAACTATTTTGGAATTGGGGTTGGATATGATGGGCAGGGACTGATGATTACGTTGCTTAGTGTAAGTGCATTCGGATTCTCTAGCGCGGTTGTCTTCCTAATTCGTGTGGAATTCCCCTTTACACCTGTCCTTTATCTTATGACATTTTCCACAAAGGTTAAAGAGAAGTGGTTAGGTTTTTGTGGACAGGACGTAATTTTTTTTGACTAGCCGGACACAGTCCGGGATTCATATTTCAGAAATATGACAAATTGGTCACCCGTAAAATTTCTGAAAGCTGGTGGTATCACCACATTAGTTTTTAAAATCAGATTCCTTGCTCCAGAACATTACGACCACCCAGCTAAAGAGCGTGACACCAGCTCACCCCTTTCCCTGCTGCACCTGAGCCTGGCCCCCGGGGGCCTTTAGGGGGGAGTCACCTGGAAGAGAAAGGCGTGCCCTGGGGGGGGTTGCTGGGCCACGGGGCGGGGCGGGGCAGGGAAACTACGGGGGGTTGGGGGCTGTCCTTCTGGGGCCATAGCATGTCCTCTTTGCGCTTTCATGCCTTTTCACAGTTTTCCTTTTGTGTCCTGCTCTCTCCTGTGTCTCCTATCAACTCCTGCGCTTAAGGGATAAAATATTCATAAAGTAAAATATTTATTTTATTTTAACATATTTACGCGCACATTTACGATTTCCATAGAGTACAGATGAGTATATGTACTTTTTGCAGTCGTCCAGCAGATGGTGCTGTTCTTGTCATTGCCATAGACCGCACCTATTGGATGTCCGTCCCCGCCTCTTTGTCCGACCCCGCCCCATTCCGCGGCCTGCAGTCAGGGGTACTTGGAATCTTGTGGTAAACCCTTGTATAGACTCTGGTGAAGTCCTCTCTCGATACTTTACTCTGACTCCAGTATGCCTGCTTCCTGGCGAGTATTATTCATTTGGCCAACTGTCAGGAGTTTTTTTTTTTAAACTTGCCTGGGAAAGCATTATTTTTATCAATCATAAAATATTTTCTATGGGCTCTCCAGCCTTTTGCTGTTCTTGAACATACCAGGGCAAATTTTTAAAGAATGCACAAAATTGTAATTTAGGCCTATCCAAATTTTTAGTATCTCTCTGATGGAATTTTCAGGCTCGAGGTGAAGGTCCACTACAGTGTTTGCGGAGGCCTGAAGTACAGGCTAATGTCGTGCTCTCTATCTGGAGCGAGAATGGTCTTCCGCCCTGTGTTGGTATTTGAGTAAATATGACTGACTCCCGCTGTGTGAGAGCCTTAGGCATAAAGTTCAAAGTTTTCAGTTTGAGGAATCGGAGTGTGAGCAGCGTTACAGAACACTGGCATGACATCCACAGCGAACGGAGAGCTGATTTTCCCTGTGTGTTGCCTGTACTCCTGTTTGACGTGGACGGAACATAAACATCATAAACATTAGGAGTAAGGTGCAGTGCATAATCTGCATCATCATCATAATTATGCTGGCTGCTTACTTCCCAAGCTGACATTTCACAAATAATGCTGAAAAACTCGCTCTTGCTGTTGGACTGGTTTAAATATGACAATGTGAAAGCAATCGGCCACCTTACTCTTATTCAAATATCTCTGTGTGAGCAAGAAGCTAAGATCTTCTAAATGCAGCCTGTAAATAGGCTACATTTCCTTGTGTGACTTGGGGTTGGGGAACTGGTCTGACTCTGAACTCATTCCGAGAGAGCCAGTTCTGCATAATAAAATAATGCATTATTTACTTTTACTAGCTCAAATCTAATTCTTTCACATTATGTAGCCAACACTGCACTTTAAAATGCAGTTTTCTTTGGTGCTCAACTTCAGTATTTTACCAACTCAGTAGAATATTTCCCACTATGACGGAATGAAATTCAGTTGATCAACTGTCTTGCCGATATTTAAATCAATGAACTTGTTTTAAATTACTGATTGATGTTATAATTGTGAACTCAGCGCCATTAAAAACGAACAGGTGAGGTATGTACTGTATTTGCGGCAAATGAAAGAATCGATTGATTTTTTTTTTTTTTTTTGCGCTGTTCCAGTGAGGCACGAGAGGAAATAAAGAAAAGCGTGTGGTATTGTAATCCTGACGCGCACCACGTGCAGGCGCCATACACTTCAGTAATAACACACATTGGGCTCTTCGTGATGTGTACAGTGACACTTGACTTGTTCTTTTTGGTGTGGTCAGTAGCCTACATAAAGCCAACAAAAAAAAACGAAAAATGCTCCTGCATCAAATGAAAGCACGGAAGGTGCTGATGCCTCGGTGCTTACAGCAGTGACAAGTATCTCTTAATGAAGCTATAAAATTCTGTGTGGACATGTCAGAGTGCCCTAGCTGTGCATCTATGCTTGACAGCCATGATTCCATCCACTTGACAATCGAATAACCTGAAGTTCACCAAAAATATTCATGCGAATAAAGGCAGTGAAAATGCATTCCCACCTTACAACATTGAAGCGAATAGAAACTTGTGCGCAGCCTAATGACGTTACTTGTGGCTATGCGATCAAATCAGTCAATTATTTACTTTTTGTATGATGTAACTATTTCTTTTTGTACGGAACTGTTTGTTTATTCTGCCAGTAAATGTTCTCATTCGCTGCGAATGATTAAATTTTGTGTCTTCCTGACCTGATGGACCAGATGTTTGTGTATTTCTAAAGTCCCCTTGTTTTGTGAAATAAGTGGAGAGAGACAAAACCTCTGAAGATTATCTTTTATTCCAGCTTCAAATCGTGCAATAATCCAAACCCGGAGGGAAGCCCTGGCCGAGAATGACCAAGTCAGCATTCTTTACAGAGTAATGTTTATTATGAAAAACCCAACCAACTCTGCTGCAATCACAATGCCTGCAGGGTCGTAACCATCTTATCTCTAATGTTTCTTTTTTTCATTCTTTAGCTTTGTTTGTTAAATCATGGTGGTGCTCAGAAGTAATGTTGGTTCAAAAATAAAAGAATATAAACTAAAGTGGAGAAAACAATGACATTTTAAGAGTGGAAAAACATAGAGGAATAGGAAACTAGTAGATACATGAATGATTCAGTTGATGATGTTTTCAGCAGCCCAGCACTAGAACAGGGAATTAGGGGACCCTGACACGTCACTTCATGACAATTAGTCCTGGATACTTCTCAGTTATTTTCCTTTACTGACCCGTTTTCCAATTATCGTAATTGGCAACTGCAGACGCGGTTTCTCTCCATATGCGATCTAACAGTGATGAAATCATGGGCTAAAGTCAGTAGAACAGAGAATTGGGGTGAACAAAACATCCGTTTCAAACAATTATGCTTTTTATAGCCTATTTCACTGCCGAGTGCCACTTTTTTCACTCAATACCGAGAGTAATTTTGAATAACGTTGATTTAAATTGAGCAAATACATGTCCAGATGAATGTTTGTCATCTTACCTAATAGGGGAGAACAAGCAACACCAGTTAAGTGTGGAGCGCTCTCGGAGTGAACCTTTGTTAATTATGAAAATGACTGAGAACAGGTCAGGACGAATAATTGTTTAAAACGGATGTTTTGTCCACCCCAATTCTCAGTTTTACTGAATTTACCCCATGATTTCATCACTGTTAGATCGCATATGGAGAGAAACCGTGTCTTCAGTTGCCAATTACAAAAATTGGAAAAGGCGTCAAGAAAGGAAAATAATTGAGAATTAGCCAGAACTATCCTATTTGTCATAAAGGGACATGTCTGGGCCCATCCAATTCCCTGTTCTACCGCCGAGCCTGCTTTTCAGTAACAACTTTGATCAATATTTTTTCAGTAAAATCATAAGTTCTAGAAATCAAATACATCATCTGATTATGTTTTCAAATCAACTAAACAGAAGCCTGCTTCCTAATCAAACCTACAGTTGCCCACTGCTAATGTGTATGTGTGTGTGTGTGGCTGCATACATAATATGGATACTGATTATGATTTTTGATTATGATTACTTAATATGATTAGTTTACTTATTATTAGTGAATATAATAAATAGTGATTAAATATTGTGATTCCTAGGGAATATAATGGATAGTGATGAAACATAATCCTCAACAATATAAATGGACTTGACAATTACAAGTATTCTGATTCTGCCTAGTTGGTATTGCACATCATTGTGATCATACGCATCAATAAAATGTGGTATAAAAATTTTGATTCAGAAACATTTTGCTGAAAGATTTTTATTCAGAAATATTTCCTGCACATTTTTTATTCAGCTGGCTTCTCTGCCTTTCTAGCATCTGAAATCAAATTACAGTTTATTTATAAAAAAAACAAACGAACAAACATGCTTTAACTTATTGACACAGAGATTTTCTAAAGGTATTCTTTCCTATCTGTCTATCGTGTATGTTGAACAAACTGTATCAAAATCCTCACAAAATCTCTCAACGCAACAAAACACCTCAAACACCTGTATATTTCCCGCGGCTTTTTAAAGCCTCTAGCTGTGGGCTGATCCCGATCACGTGACGTTTCGTAACATCTCTCGAACAGCGTGTAGGAACCGGAAGTGATAAAGCGTATTGAAACCGTTCGAACTTCGATGTCGAAATGACCATCTCTGTTCAAAGGGAAGATCTTGCAGCCTCTCGCTCGAACCTTCAGTCTCGAACATGCCACTGGACTTCAAGCCCCTCCCGCAGTCAGACGTGTATGATCCCGCATATTTGTAGGCAGACGGTCAGATGGCGCACATTTGTAGGCAGACGGTCAGATGGCGCACATTTGTAGGCAGACGGTCAGATGGCGCACATTTGTAGGCAGACGGTCAGATGGCGCACATTTGTAGGCAGATTGTCAGATGGCGCAGAGTTGTAGGCAGAAGACGAACTAGTCCGTTGTTATCTGACGCGCAGGGTCAACCTTGACTTGATATTCGGCTCTCGTCAATAGTTTGCTGATCCTGCAGTGGCATGAACGCTTTATCACAGTTTCGTCATTGACCTGTCTGGGGTGTTGCCGACAACCTATGGAGTTGTCAGGCGTAGCGAGTGAGCTGATGTAGCGAGACGACGAGCGATTTGCAAACACCGCAGTGAACTAGTGAGATACGGCATTATGCGGGTTTATACTTCCATTGCTTCAAACTTGGCAGTATATTCATAAGTCACTGTTCGCCGGGCGAGACGCGAAACACTGCAGAAGCGCACTGCCAGCTGTAGCTCGTCTAGTGTTATGACTGTAGCGCGATATGTGGCCGATAATTGGACACACCACCTATCTAATAAAATCCAGTGAATGTTGGGTTACTGTGCGGGGAATGAACTGATTCGGCATTATCTTCACTCCTATATCTTCATATCGCAGAGTTGCCAACTGTATCAGCTTGGAAATAAACTATTAGGTTGCATGTAAAATGGATTATAGGCGAAAAAGGAAACTGACATTTATCACAATCGGATTAATCTTCCTCTTAAGTGGGATCGAGTATGGTGAGTTTTCATTTTCATTACGTTATTTCTTTTGCATTCAATATTTCTCCTGGACCAGCGATTTTTTTGAACCCTTAGCTGGGCTATTTAAATATTTGTTTCTCGGTAGCTCTTAGATAACCCCATGTCATCATAAAAGATCTTCTGATGAAAAAGCGCAATGTATTTTTAACAATTTTGTCAGCTTTTGCACTTGTCAGGTACTTTGCATTATCTGACGCTATATATCGGTCATTCTGCCCGTTATAAAGGTCTGACACATGCCGTTAAATTCATCTCAGGTGGCCATAGTTTAAGGCCACATTGTGATGCAACTAGCTTTTTTTCTCCAAAAAATATCAAATGTTTTGGATATCGTTTCTATGATTTGACTGGGGCTTGCGATGGTCACGCTCTTTCTTTGCTGTTCAGCATTTACTTATTATGGTGATGGCGATGATATCGATTCTTTTACAGAATCCGACCAGTGGTGCTCCCAAGCAGAGTTGCGATTTTTCGGTAGTTTGTCTGCAAGACGTCTAAGCAGGCCTTGTGATTGAAGCTGATGGTCACACAGGTGGACTAGATAGACTGGCCCGCCGGTTGACCAGCTTTAAGTGTCAAACATGCAGCATAAAGCAGCAAGACTTGTTCAGGCTGTTTTTTGCTGGAATCTTGAGCAGGCTTTGTCTTACTGGTTCACTTATAAAGTTGGGCAATTCCAGGGTTACTCACATTGCATTTACTGCATTAGGCTATAGTATAAATTGTTTCACAACTTATTCAATGGACAGAACTTAAAAACTTCCACATTGTGGCAGTCTCTGACCATAACCAACTTTGCTAGGGAAAACCCAGGATGAACTCCTCAATAGTTATGCTGGCAGACTGGATTTTCAAGTGTTACTCACGTTACGCAAAATTAACATGGCTTTTTTCATTTAAGTTTGGTCCAGTTTTCTTGATCAATGATGCATTACAGAATAAATTGGATTATATATGTTTGAACATTTATTACTGAAAATTCTAACGCAACCAGGATTTTAACTTAATGCAGCATTAATTTTCTGCAACGGACCCTTAAAACAAAAAAAGTCCTGTTACTCACGTTACGTAACTCACGTTACAAGTAGGTTTTAAGTATCTGGAGGCTCACTGTACTGCATTTTACTGATCATCCACAATGTTTCAGCCATGGCTGCCATTTTACTGATCATCCACAATGTTTCAGCCATGGCTGCCATTTTACTGATCATCCACAATGTTTCAGCAATGGCAGCCATTTTACTGGTCATCCACAATGTTTCAGCCATGGCAGCCATTTTACTGATCATCCACAATGTTTCAGCCATGGCTGCCATTTTACTGATCATCCTCAATGTTTCAGCCATGGCTGCCATTTTACTGATCATCCACAATGTTTCAGCCATGGCAGCCATTTTACTGATCATCTACAATGTTTCAGCCATGGCTGCCATTTTACTGATCATCCACAATGTTTCAGCCATGGCTGCCATTTTACTGATCATCCACAATGTTTCAGCCATGGCAGCCATTTTACTGATCATCTACAATGTTTCAGCCATGACTGCCATTTTACTGATCATCCTCAATGTTTCAGCCATGGCAGCCATTTTACTGATCATCCACAATGTTTCAGCCATGGCAGCCATTTTACTGATCATCCTCAATGTTTCAGCCATGGCAGCCATTTTACTGATCATCCTCAATGTTTCAGCCATGACTGCCATTTTATTGATCATCCTCAATGTTTCAGCCATGGCAGCCATTTTACTGATCATCCACAATGTTTCAGCCATGGCAGCCATTTTACTGATCATCCTCAATGTTTCAGCCATGGCAGCCATTTTAGTGATCATCCTCAATGTTTCAGCCATGACTGCCATTTTACTGATCATCCTCAATGTTTCAGCCATGGCAGCCATTTTACTGATCATCCACAATGTTTCAGCCATGGCAGCCATTTTACTGATCATCCTCAATGTTTCAGCAATGGCTGCCATTTTACTGATCATCCACAATGTTTCAGCGATGACTGCCATTTTACTGATCATCCACTATGTTTCAGCCATGGCTGCCATTTTAGTGATCATCCACAATGTTTCAGCCATGACTGCCATTTTACTGATCATCCACTATGTTTCAGCCATGACTGCCATTTTACTGATCATCCACTATGTTTCAGCCATGGCAGCCATTTTACTGATCATCCACTATGTTTCAGCCATGGCAGCCATTTTACTGATCATTCTCAATGTTTCAGCCATGGCTGCCATTTTACTGATCATCCTCAATGTTTCAGCCATGGCAGCCATTTTACTGATCATCCACAATGTTTCAGCCATGGCAACCATTTTACTGATCATCCACAATGTTTCAGCCATGGCAACCATTTTACTGATCATCCACGATGTTTCAGCCATGGAAGCCATTTTACTGATCATCCACAATGTTTCAGCCATGGCAACCATTTTACTGATCATCTACAATGTTTCAGCCATGGCAGCCATTTTACTGATCATCCACAATGTTTCAGCCATGGCAGCCATTTTACTGATCATCCACAATGTTTCAGCCATGGCAGCCATTTTACTGATCATCCACAATGTTTCAGCCATGGCAGCCATTTTACTGATCATCCACAATGTTTCAGCCATGGCAACCATTTTACTGGTCATCCACAATGTTTCAGCCATGGCAACCATTTTACTGATCATCCACAATGTTTCAGCCATGGCAACCATTTTACTGATCATCCACGATGTTTCAGCCATGGCAGCCATTTTACTGATCATCCACAATGTTTCAGCCATGGTAACCATTTTACTGATCATCCTCAATGTTTCAGCCATGGCAGCCATTTTACTGATCATCCACAATGTTTCAGCCATGACTGCCATTTTACTGATCATCCACAATGTTTCAGCCATGGCAGCCATTTTACTGATCATCCACAATGTTACAGCCATGGCAGCCATTTTACTGATCATTCTCAATGTTTCAGCCATGGCTGCCATTTTACTGATCATCCTTAATGATTAAGCCATGGCTGCCATTTTACTGATCATCCTCAATGTTTCAGCCATGGCAGCCATTTTACTGATCATCCTCAATGTTTCAGCCATGGCTGCCATTTTACTGATCATCCTCAATGTTTCAGACATGGCTGCCATTTTACTGATCATCCTCAATGGCAGCTGCTTTTGGGCTTTCTTGTGGGCTAGCTTCAGAAGAGACTTCCGTCTTAGCCGACGGCCATGCAGACCGACTTGGTGCAGTGTATGGTGTATGGTCTGAGAGCTGACAGGCTGTTCTCCTACTGTTGCAACCTCGTTAGCAATGCTGACGGCATTCCTGCATCTTTTTTCTGTAGCCAACTTGTGCATCTGATGCAGAGCACAAGGACTCAACCTCTTTGGTCGACCCTGACGAGTCCTGTTCTGAGCAGAACCCGTCCTGGAAAACCACTGGATAACCTTGGCCACCATGCTCTAGCTCAGTTTCATGGTTTCACGGATCTTCTTGAAGCTTAGACCATCTTTGTGGAGATCAACAATTCTCTTTTTCAGATCCTCAGAGTTCTTTCCCATGAGGTGCTAAGTTGACCATCCAGTGACCAGAATGAAATAATTGCACTCAAAGAGTGCAATTTTCCAGACAGTCTCTCTGTTTCTGCTCCATGTATTTCTGTTCCAGACTGTCTCTCTGTTTCAGCTCCATGTATTTCTTTTCCAGACTGTCCCTCTGTTTCTGCTCCATGTATTTCTGTTCCAGACTGTCCCTCTGTTTCTGCTCCATGTATTTCTGTTCCAGACTCTCTCTTTCAGTTCCATGTATTTCTGTTCCAGACTGTCTCTCTGTTTCTGCTCCATGTATTTCTGTTCCAGACTGTCTCTCTGTTTCTGCTCCATGTATTTCTGTTCCAGACTGTCTCTCTGTTTCTGCTCCATGTATTTCTGTTCCAGACTGTCTCTCTGTTTCTGCTCCATGTATTTCTGTTCCAGACGGTCTCTGTGTTTCTGCTCCATGTATTTCTGTTCCAGACTGTCTCTCTGTTTCTGCTCCATGTATTTCTGTTCCAGACTGTCTCTCTGTTTCTGCTCCATGTATTTCTGTTCCAGACTGTCTCTCTGTTTCTGCTCCATGTATTTCTGTTCCAGACGGTCTCTGTGTTTCTGCTCCATGTATTTCTGTTCCAGACTGTCTCTCTGTTTCTGCTCCATGTATTTCTGTTCCAGACTGTCTCTCTGTTTCTGCTCCATGTATTTCTGTTCCAGACTGTCTCTGTGTTTCAGTTCCATGTATTTCTGTTCCAGACTGTCTCTGTGTTTCTGCTCCATGTATTTCTGTTCCAGACTGTCTCTCTGTTTCTGCTCCATGTATTTCTGTTCCAGACGGTCTCTGTGTTTCTGCTCCATGTATTTCTGTTCCAGACTGTCTCTCTGTTTCTGCTCCATGTATTTCTGTTCCAGACGGTCTCTGTGTTTCTGCTCCATGTATTTCTGTTCCAGACTGTCTCTCTGTTTCTGCTCCATGTATTTCTGTTCCAGACTGTCTCTGTGTTTCTGCTCCATGTATTTCTGTTCCAGACTGTCTCTCTGTTTCTGCTCCATGTATTTCTGTTCCAGACTGTCTCTCTGTTTCTGCTCCATGTATTTCTGTTCCAGACTGTCTCTGTGTTTCAGTTCCATGTATTTCTGTTCCAGACGGTCTCTGTGTTTCTGCTCCATGTATTTCTGTTCCAGACTGTCTCTCTGTTTCAGTTCCATGTATTTCTGTTCCAGACGGTCTCTGTGTTTCTGCTCCATGTATTTCTGTTCCAGACTGTCTCTCTGTTTCTGCTCCATGTATTTCTGTTCCAGACTCTCTCTTTCAGTTCCATGTATTTTTGTTCCAGACTGTCTCTCTGTTTCTGCTCCATGTATTTCTGTTCCAGACTCTCTCTTTCAGTTCCATGTATTTCTGTTCCAGACTGTCTCTGTGTTTCAGTTCCATGTATTTCTGTTCCAGACTGTCTCTGTGTTTCTGCTCCATGTATTTCTGTTCCAGACTGTCTCTCTGTTTCTGCTCCATGTATTTCTGTTCCAGACAGTCTCTCTGTTTCTGCTCCATGTATTTCTGTTCCAGACTGTCTCTCTGTTTCTGCTCCATGTATTTCTGTTCCAGACAGTCTCTCTGTTTCTGCTCCATGTATTTCTGTTCCAGACTGTCTCTCTGTTTCAGTTCCATGTATATCTGTTCCAGACTGTCTCTGTTTCTGCTCCATGTATTTCTGTTCCAGACTGTCCCTCTGTTTCTGCTCCGTGTATTTCTGTTCCAGACTGTATCTGTTTCAGCTCCATGTATTTCTGTTCCAGACTGTCTCTCTGTTTCTGCTCCATGTATTTCTGTTCCAGACTCTCTCTTTCAGTTCCATGTATTTCTGTTCCAGACTGTCTCTGTGTTTCTGCTCCATGTATTTCTGTTCCAGACTGTCTCTCTGTTTCTGCTCCATGTATTTCTGTTCCAGACGGTCTCTCTGTTTCTGCTCCATGTATTTCTGTTCCAGACTCTCTCTTTCAGTTCCATGTATTTCTGTTCCAGACTGTCTCTCTGTTTCTGCTCCATGTATTTCTGTTCCAGACAGTCTCTCTGTTTCTGCTCCATGTATTTCTGTTCCAGACAGTCTCTCTGTTTCTGCTCCATGTATTTCTGTTCCAGACTGTCTCTCTGTTTCTGCTCCATGTATTTCTGTTCCAGACAGTCTCTCTGTTTCTGCTCCATGTATTTCTGTTCCAGACTGTCTCTCTGTTTCAGTTCCATGTATATCTGTTCCAGACTGTCTCTCTGTTTCAGTTCCATGTATATCTGTTCCAGACTGTCTCTGTTTCTGCTCCATGTATTTCTGTTCCAGACTGTCCCTCTGTTTCTGCTCCGTGTATTTCTGTTCCAGACTGTATCTGTTTCAGCTCCATGTATTTCTGTTCCAGACTGTCTCTGTGTTTCTGCTCCATGTATTTCTGTTCCAGACTGTCTCTCTGTTTCTGCTCCATGTATTTCTGTTCCAGACTGTCTCTCTGTTTCTGCTCCATGTATTTCTGTTCCAGACAGTCTCTCTGTTTCAGTTCCATGTATATCTGTTCCAGACTGTCTGTGTTTCTGCTCCATGTATTTCTGTTCCAGACAGTCTCTCTGTTTCTGCTCCATGTATATCTGTTCCAGTCGTTCCCTGTCTTTCAGTTCCCCACATTTTTTATTTTTTTTATTTTTTTTTTTTTAAATTTGGCATCTCCAATCCCACCCGAATCTGGAATGCCCAATTGGGGAACTATGTACAAAGCTTGCTCGTATGCGACCCCTTGCTGCCAACTCAGGATAGTGAGACAGTTCACGACTCTCCTCCGAAGCACGTGCCTGTCTGCCACTGATTCTTATACACTCATTGGTTGAATCTTCGCAAGTTCAGAACTAGGGCGGAGGATACCCGGACATGAACCAACCCGGCGTCTTCCTGACGAGCGCCCGTCTGGCCAACAGGAGGCGCTGGAGCAACGAAAAAAGCTGTTATTATATACCCAAATCCGGCAGTCCCTTCCCAATTTGAAACCCTGTAGCGCGATAGCCAATTGTGTGCTACTCTGAAAAAGCTGCCGACCCCTGCCGGTGGGTACGCCGAGGCTCGAACCCGCGACGTGGTGATGACCTCTGCACTGCGGAGCAGTGCCTTAACCGTATGAGCCACCTGGCAGCTTTCAGTTCCCCATATTTGGTCTCGAGGGCACTGCTTACTAGTGTGTTTTTTCTTTTTAACTCATCTCCAGTTCACCCAGGGCTTGTTAAATGACCTAGGAATATGCCTTTCATCTGGTGAAAGTCATAAAGTTTCTAAAGATTGTTTTTGACTTATTTATCTTCATGTAAATGGTGGCTGTTTTCGGGAGTGAATTTGCATTCTCTGGCCTGTGTGTACAGAATTAGCAGTTTGCCTAATTTCATCAGGATCACCTTTCGCCTGAAACATAAGCCTCCGTAACTGCCTTTCCATGAGGGGAGAAATGAACACGGCAAGTGACCTGCTCCAAATCTGATTCCCTGCTTAAAAACGAAAGACGCACACTTTCAGTTAACAAAATTACATTACGCGCTCAGCACTGCTGCTCGAAAAGGGCTTTTGTGTTTCGCTTCGAGAGACTAGATGGTCTCAAATGGCATAAATGCTCGTCTCTGACATGGCGGTAACCTTCAGGAACATGCATTCAGCATTTAACCCTGTGAAGAGCAGGCTGCATGCTGGGATGGCTGTTAATGATAAAAGGAACATTGTTCTCTCACCTCTCATTGATAATGGTTGAGGGTAGATGGCAGAATTTAACTTTTCTGTGACTTCCGATGACAAGGGCAGATGGTTGGTAAATAAAATAGGATCATGATTTGCCCATAATACACTCCATTTTCAACATGGATAGCAGAGGAACAGTAGCTCTGTATCGCCAATGGGGGAAGATTTGAACAGAATCAATTTCTTATATTCATTATCCATGTTACGTGGTGATAATTTCATCTCTAAACAAATTCAGACTACTGTTACCAGAGTTGGTATTCATATCTGACCCAATCAAATTTTACTGTCACTGTCGTGACTTCCTGTTTTCCATCTACCATCATTTGTGTGAAAACAGCTTTGGGGTTCCTGTCCAGTCTGACTGCAGAAGGACATTTTTACTGGTCATTTCCCAGTACTGAGGGGTAACCCTCTCCTCTCAGATGGACTCATCTCTCTGGTGACCCTCAGAAAACACTGATTGATCATTTTGCTGTTTGTTCTGGAGGTGGGGCTGTGTTTAGCTGCATGCCCTCAGGAGGAGGGAGCACTCACGCGCACACCTCATGCACACACCTCACGCTCACACCTCACACTCACACCTCACGCGCACACCTCACTCACACACCTCACGCGCACACCTCACTCACACACACCTCACGCACACACCTCACGCTCACACCTCACGCGCACACCTCACTCACACACACCTCACGCACACACCTCACGCTCACACCTCACGCGCACACACCTCGCGCACACACACCTCGCGCGCGCACACCTCGCGCGCACACCTCACGCACACACCTCACTCACACACACCTCACTCACACACACCTCAGGCACACACCTCACTCACACACACACCTCAGGCACACACCTCACTCACACACACACCTCAGGCACACACCTCACGCGCACACACCTCACGCGCACACACCTCACGCGCACACACCTCACTCACACACGCCTCACGCACACACACCTCACGCGCACACACCTCACGCGCACACACCTCACGCACACACCTCACGCGCACACACCTCGCACACACACCTCACGCACACACACCTCAGGCACACACCTCACGCGCACACACCTCACTCACACACACCTCAGGCACACACCTCACGCTCACACCTCACGCGCACACCTCACTCACACACACCTCACGCTCACACCTCACGCGCACACACCTCACGCGCACACACCTCGCGCACACACACCTCGCGCGCGCACACCTCGCGCGCACACCTCACGCACACACCTCACTCACACACACCTCACTCACACACACCTCAGGCACACACCTCACTCACACACACACCTCAGGCACACACCTCACTCACACACACACCTCAGGCACACACCTCACGCGCACACACCTCACGCGCACACACCTCACGCGCACACACCTCACTCACACACGCCTCACGCACACACACCTCACGCGCACACACCTCACGCACACACCTCACGCGCACACACCTCGCACACACACCTCACGCACACACACCTCAGGCACACACCTCACGCGCACACACCTCACTCACACACACCTCAGGCACACACCTCACGCTCACACCTCACGCTCACACACCTCACGCGCACACACCTCACGCGCACACCTCACTCACACACACACCTCAGGCACACACCTCACTCACACACACACCTCAGGCCCACACCTGGGAAGTGTCGCAGAACCAGCACAGGTGTGCTCAGGGGTGGAACAGTGTCACTGCTCTGCTGTACAGGGGTGAGACCGGCGGAACACTGCCAGCCTGAGTTTAGTTTGGAGGTTTTTGTTTCTCAGAGTGCGACGCAGGAGGATGACTGTGCCGAGAGACAGTGGAGCTGGTACTGACAGGGTTAACAGATGAGGCCTGTGATGACCTGAATACCTGTTGGGGATTCTGCGAGATTTAACCTCAACCCTAATCCTCACCCAAATTCTAACCTCAGCTCACTCCGAGGTGACACTGAATGAACATTTCAGCCTTCCTCCTCTCGGCTCTGGGCTCAGTGATTTACACTGAATGAACATTTCAGCCTTCCTCCTCTCGGCTCTGGGCTCAGTGATTTACACTGAATGAACATTTCAGCCTTCCTCCTCTCGGCTCTGGGCTCAGTGATTTACACTGAATGAACATTTCAGCCTTCCTCCTCTCGGCTCTGGGCTCAGTGATTTACACTGAATGAACATTTCAGCCTTCCTCCTCTCGGCTCTGGGCTCAGTGATTTACACTGAATGAACATTTCAGCCTTCCTCCTCTCGGCTCTGGGCTCAGTGATTTACACTGAATGAACATTTCAGCCTTCCTCCTCTCGGCTCTGGGCTCAGTGATTTACACTGAATGAACATTTCAGCCTTCCTCCTCTCGGCTCTGGGCTCAGTGATTTACACTGAATGAACATTTCAGCCTTCCTCCTCTCGGCTCTGGGCTCAGTGATTTACACTGAATGAACATTTCAGCCTTCCTCCTCTCGGCTCTGGGCTCAGTGATTTACACTGAATGAACATTTCAGCCTTCCTCCTCTCGGCTCTGGGCTCAGTGATTTACACTGAATAAACATTTCAGCCTTCCTCCTCTCGGCTCTGGGCTCAGTGATTTACCGAAAGCTAACAGACAGAGACGGACGAGTGAAACCCCTGTAAGCTGAATCTGACTCTGCTGTGTTCCTCCGCAGCGGTGATCCTGCCCACCATATGGATGTACCTGCAGAGTCTGGGCGCGGCTCCGTACTTCATGGGCCTGGCCCTGTCCGCGTTCAGCCTCAGTGGCCTCCTCTGCGGACCTCTCTTTGGCCTGTGGTCCGACCGAACCCGCTCCACCAAGGGCGTGATTCTCTTCTCCAACATCTTTGAGATCATCGGTGAGCCTCTAACCGTAACCTTAACCCTAACCCACGCCACCAAGGGCGTGATTCTCCCGTCCAGCGTCTTCGAGAGCACCGGTGAGGCCCTATCCCTAACCAAACCCTAACCCGCTCCACCAAGGGCGTGATTCTCTTGTCCAATGTTTTCGAGACCATCGATGAGCCCCTATCCCTAAATGCACCACTGAGAGCGTCATACTCTTGTCCAACGTTTTCGAGACCATCGGTGAGCCCCTATCCCTAACTGCACCACCGAGAGCGTCATACTCTTGTCCATCATCTTCGAGACCATCGGTGAGCCCCTATCCCTAACCCAAACCCTAACCCGCGCCACCAAGAACGTGATTCTCCCAATGTCATCGAGATCATCGGTGAGCCCCTAACCCAGGGGTGTCAACATATTTCCATTCAAAAGCACTGGTGTATACCGGACAAGCTGGTTTGCACCATGCACATAAGTAGTCGCAACAGAGCAATGAAATCGAGTTCGGCTTTCCTACGCTGTTATAAACTGACTGAGTTTAACCGTTAAATTAACGCATTGTCTCCTTTTTATTTTAACTGTAAGTGGAGTCCTGCGCGCATTTATC
This sequence comes from Gymnothorax reevesii, assembly GCA_029721435.1. Lineage (NCBI taxonomy): Eukaryota > Metazoa > Chordata > Actinopteri > Anguilliformes > Muraenidae > Gymnothorax > Gymnothorax reevesii. Next base: position 163,014,711 of record CM056575.1, read on the forward strand.
TGTGGTTTACACTGAACATGCACTGAACTCTGTGGTTAACTTATTGTAAAATTACAGTTAACATAACTGGCAAAAGGGTGCCAGTTTAATTACCTTTAAAAAAAGAGGCTTCAGTTTATTAGTTTAATATGAACAGTGTATTCGCAGAAACTGAAACTGGCGCGGTTTCACTTACAGTAATTACAAAGGCCTACTTTTTGAGACTCTACACTGATCCCAGTTGGGGCAACGCAGTATCATCCTGTTATCCTTCGTGTCAGGGCACAGACGTCTATATGAAGACAACAAATGGGTATGAACACTTCAGAATGAAGTTGTTCCGATCTTAATACTCAACGCATAGGCTACATATAAATTTATATATGCACATAACGACTAGTTTCTTCCAGGTATAGACCGGAGTCAGACTCGCCGGCACAGCTGAATGCGAACGCTCTTTCTTTGAACGAAACGAACATGCAGGTAACTGAGCGATTATATGAAGGGTACGGCAATCGTAGCGCTTGCTCTTCCGCTTTGCCAAATCATGAAGCGTTGATTTACGATTCGTGTCTTTTTTAACTATGAAAAAATAAAAAGAAAACAAGTCCCCCCAACCCGAAAAATAAAATTTGTCGTCACCCACGTTTGCTGTCTACTTGTGCCTAAATGGACATTTGTACATGCACAATACGGCGGAGCTATTCTGCCGTGTGCGCGTTTGTCCAGGTAATGACGTCCACTCTATTTTTTTAATTTATTTTTTACTTACCTCTGTGGGTATTCGGCGGTCTCTGCCCCCACGCAGTCACTCTGGGGCCTGCGCAGACGGTGGGCTGCCGTCCGAGACCGGGATAAGGCGTTCATATGCTCCAGTATCCCGCCTTCTATTGGAGTACTCCAGGTGGCAAAACCGGGTTTCCTGAAACCGGGATAAGGACATAACCCGGTTTCTGAATTCGGGATATGGTGTATACATGCACAAACACGAAAACCGGGATACTACAGACCCTGTAAACGCAGTAATGGTAAATTTGTAATGTCATTCTTTATGACAGTGGTCCCCAACCCAGTCCTCAAGGACTTTGCACACCTTATCCATTTAAGGCCCAATACACCTCCATGCACACCCTGCTCAGGTAGATTTTTTTCAACCAATCAGCATGTCGCCCTTTAATGGATCAGGTGTGAAAGAGTAGAGCTGGAGAAAGAATCTGCAGGGCAGGGGGTCCTGAGGACTGGGTTGGGAACCGCTGCTTTATGAGATACACGATTTGATAAATAGCCGGTGTTATAGTTCAGCGGTGTGTTGCGTGTAATGGATAATAAGGCAAAGACACTCCTCTCCTGCCAGCCGACAGATTTTTATTCTGCCTGTAACACGTTAATATCAGTACAGCAACTTTGCGTGTCACGTTTCTCCATCCACAGCTCTCTACAGCAGAGCTCAATATTAACCGACTAAACAGCACATCATAACATTTCCCAGTTAATGGGATTGAAAACATTACCTCCTTTTACCGAAGATGGCGGAGGTGATTTTGAATCGGGGCGCAACGCATTAATATTCGTGCAGTAACTTCGCATGTCGCGTTTTAAATCAGAGCTGCAGGGACCGGCGAACCGCAGGAGAAACCCCCTCATGCTCCATGAGAGGTGAATCAGCGTGCTTCTCAAAGGTGCCCTACACGGTAAAACAAAAATGTGTAAACTCCAAAGTAATCATCCATGCAATGATGACAAAGAAGTATCTTCGCCTCCGTTTAGCATTTTACTGCGATTTAAAAAACTGAAGAGCACTAATTTCACCTTACCTCTCTCACGGAGAGCGGAGTACTGAGGAGAACACCGCCGATTTGTAGGAAGTTACATCGCCAAAATGTCAACAGCATCAATATGAAAACACCCCTCAACAATACATGCATAGATAAGAGGAAAAGAATTATTATGTGCAAACAGAAATACATTTTTGGTGATATGTAACATTGCATGTTCACACGGGTTACACTTAAGATACCTAGAACTAAACCTGAATGACAAAGACGCGGAATTTGTTTCTCTCTCAATTTCTTTTTTTTTAATTAATCTTTTTTTTGTTTTTACCGAGGTCCAAGATTGCTAGTTACGGCTATGATGTTGGGTCGGATTTGTCGAGCTGAATATGAGTACGCTTCCTCACAGGAAAATAATATTCAAGAAGAAATACTACACATGCAGATATTTACACGAGGTGTTTGTTTGGACTATCTTTAACCAGGCCAGGTGCCTGACAAAAAGAGGGAGTAATGATACCGCAGCTGGACCATTAGTGCTATTATTTAACATCATTTTACGAGACTGATCAGCGTAGCTCAGATTTCACCACCAACCATAATGTAGACAGCGAGACTGCGCGCACACACACCACAGACTAGGCGCGCACACACGCAGGCTGCAGTGAGCTGGAAGGACGAGAGCGAGCGAGCGAGCGAGCGAGCGAGCTGCCTGCCGCGGACCGCTGCTCTATTGCAAATATATCTCCTTTGTGTGAATTAGCAGGAAAATAAGGTTGTTTCACATTCTCTAAAACACTTAAATAATTAAGCTTTATATTAACATTAGGCTAATTCCTCAGAAATCCACTTGTCCGTTCGGGCAACCAGAAAATAACCTCAGCTTGCCTAAATACAAATTTTACTTGCCCCGGGGACAGCGGGCAACCGTTTGTGTCACTGCCTGGAGTTCCCTGTGGACACAAAATGAGTTTAGAGGATACAGACTTTGGGTCAGCTATGGCCAGTCAATATCACTGTCAGAAGACTGCCAAAGTGTTCCTTGGCCTCAATTGGCGAAATCTCATTGAGGGAGGGAAGGATGGCCGCCTCCTGTCTTTTTAATGTTTGGCCCATATTTTTGTTGTTTGAAGAGTTGAACAATTTTACAGAAAAATCACAAAAAATCCAAGTTTTAATATTTGGACCCATTAGGATCATTCCTTTATTTGAAGTTGGTGTTGTGCAAAAGATGTATCTCACTTTAGAGATTAGAATCTCAAATCTCTCTCTCTCTCTCTCTCTCTCTCTCTCTCTCTCTCTCTCTCTCTCTCTCTCTCTCTTTCTCTCTCCTCCTCCCTCAGGTAACTTTATGTACTTCATGGGCTTCTCCAAGTGGCTCCTGTTGGCCAGTCGCTTTGTGGCAGGTGTGTGTTTTAGGCGTGTCTGCGGTGGTTCTGTTCTGTGCAGGTACTGGGTCAGTGTGTGTGAGGCGTGCGTTATATGAGTGTTGGTTGTGTATAAGCCGTGTGTGCACTGTGTAGGTATTGGGACGGGTGCTGGCTCCTCCATTTTCGGATTCCTGACACGGAACACCGCCTCAGAGGATCGAGCCACTGTATTTGCTGTGGTCATGGCGTGCCGGCAGGTCGGCCTGCTGATTGGTCAGTATTACGGCCCCTGTGAAAGTGTAAGAGAGATTTGTCATTCGATGCCGGTTTTGGGTCTCTCAGCGAGAGGAACCCTGTAAACTTCTGCCTCGCAGATGGAGCGAGAGAGAGAGATGTTTTGGGCATCTTTACGAGATTTCACCATGTGTGGGTTTTTTGTGTTTTTACCTGTCCTGCTCTTACTCGCTCTTACTGTGCGTGTGTGTGTGACTGTGTGTCTCTGTGTGTGTTTTACGATATCAGGTCCAGCGTTCAACCTCTTCCTCAGGCTGTGTGAATTCCAGCTTGGTCCGTTTGTGGTGAACAAGTACACCTCCCCAGGGGTGAGTCTCCTGTTACATTACACCTCCACAGGGGTGAGTCTCCTGTTATATTACACCTCCACAGGGGTGAGTCTCCTGTTATATTACACCTCCCCAGGGGTGAGTCTCCTGTTATATTACTCCTCCACAGGGGTGAGTGTCCTCTTACATCACACCTCCACAGGAGTGAGTCTCCTGTTATATTACTCCTCCACAGGAGTGAATCACATTATATTACACCTCCACAGGGGTGAGTCACATGTTATATTACACCTCCGCATAGGTGAGTCACATGTTATATTACACCCCCACACGGGTGAGTCACATGTTATATTACACATTCACAGGTGTGAGTCTCCTGTTGTATCACACGTCCACCGGGGTGAGTCACATGTTATAGTACACCTACACAGGGATGAGTCTGCTGTTATATTACATCTCCACAGGGGTGTGTTATACGTGTGTTTGTGCAGCTCTTCATGTGCTTGCACTGGGTCCTGCAGCATGAATGTCCATTGATTCCGTGTGTGATGCTTATGGGGTTATTGAATGATTTATATTGATCGTTTGTCGATTTTGTGCGTTGTAGGTATGGTGATTGAATGTCTTATAATGATTGTGTGTTGTTTGACTGGTTTTTGAATGGTTTGTGATGATTGTGTGTTGTTTGTATGGGTTATTAAGTGGTTAAAGATGATTGTGTGTTGTTTGTATGGTTATTTAACGGTTAAAGATGATTGTGTGTTGTTTGTAGGTTATTGAACGGTTAAAGATGATTGTGTGTTGTTGTAAGGTCATTGAATTGTTTGTGATTGTGTGTTGTATGTATGGTTATTGAACAGTTAAAGATGATTGTGTGTTGTTTTTAGGTTATTGAACGGTTTATGATAATTGTGTGTTGTTGTAAGGTCATTGAATGGTTTGTGATGATTGTGTGTTGTTTGTAGGTTATTGAGCGGTTTAAGAAGATTGTGTGTTGTTTGTAGGTTATTGAACGGTTTATGGTAATTGTGTGTTGTTTGTATGGTCGTTGAATGGTTAAAGATGATTGTGTGTTTGTAGGTTGTTGAACCGTTAAAGATGATTGTGTGTTGTTTGTAAGTTATTGAATGGTTTATGATAATTGTGTGTTGTTGTAAGGTCATTGAATGGTTGGTGATGATTGTGTGTTGTATGTATGATTATTGAACGGTTAAAGATGATTGTGTCTTGTTTTTAGGTGATTGAACGGTTTATGATAATTGTGTGTTGTTGTAAGGTCATTGAATGGTTTGTGATGATTGTGTGTTGTTTGTAGGTTATTGAACGGTTTATGATAATTGTGTACTGTTGTAAGGTCGTTGAATGGTTTGTGATGATTGTGTGTTGTTTGTATGGTTATTGAACGGTTAAAGATGATTGTGTGTTATCGTAAGGTCATTGAGTTGTTTGTGATGATTGTGTGTTGTATGTATGGTTATTGAACGGTTAAAGATGATTGTGTGTTGTTTTTAGGTTATTGAACGGTTTATGATAATTGTGTGTTGTTGTAAGGTCATTGAATGGTTTGTGATGATTGTGTGTTGTTTGTAGGTTATTGAACGGTTAAAGAAGATTGTGTGTTGTTTGTAGGTTATTGAACGGTTTATGGTAATTGTGTGTTGTTGTAAGGTCACTGAATGGTTTGTGATGATTGTGTGTTGTTTGTAGGTTATTGAACGGTTAAAGATGATTGTTTGTTGTTGTAAGGTCGTTGAATGGTTAAAGATGATTGTGTGTTGTTTGTATGGTTATTGAATGGTTAAAGATGATTGTGTGTTTGTAGGTTGTTGAACCGTTAAAGATGATTGTGTGTTGTTTTTAGGTTATTGAACGGTTTATGATAATTGTGTGTTGTTGTAAGGTCATTGAATGGTTTGTGATGATTGTGTTTTGTATGTATGATTATTGAACGGTTAAAGATGATTGTGTCTTGTTTTTAGGTTATTGAACGGTTTATGATAATTGTGTGTTGTTGTAAGGTCATTGAATGGTTTGTGATGATTGTTTGTTGTTTGTAGGTTATTGAACGGTTTATGATAATTGTGTGCTGTTGTAAGGTCGTTGAATGGTTTGTGATGATTGTGTGTTGTTTGTATGGTTATTGAACGGTTAAAGATGATTGTGTGTTATCGTAAGGTCATTGAATTGTTTGTGATGATTGTGTGTTGTATGTCTGGTTATTGAACGGTTAAAGATGATTGTGTGTTGTTTTTAAGGTTATTGAACGGTTTATGATAATTGTGTGTGTTAAGGTCATTGGTGTTGTGGTGTTGTAGGGTTATGTGTTCATGATTTTTGCGTGTTGTTGTCGGGTTATGTGTTTATGATTATTAGGTGTTGGCATAGGGTTAGTAGTTTATGATGATTGTTTGTTGTTTGGAGGGTTATTAGTTTTTGCTTATTGCGTGTTGTTTGGAGATATTAGTGTATGATTATTGCATGTTGTTGTAGGGTTATTAGTTTATGTTGATTGCCTCTTGTTTGGAGGGTTATTAGTTTCTGATCATTGTGTGTTGTAGGGTCATTAGTTTATGATGATTGCCTGTTTGGAGGGTTATTAGTTTATGATTATTGCGTGTTATAGGGTTATTAGTTTTTGATGATTGCCTGTTGTTTGGAGGGTTATTAGTTTTTGCTGATTGCGTGTTGTTTGGAGGGTTATTAGTGTATGATTATTGCATGTTGTTGTCGGGTTATTAGTTTATGATGATTGGCTCTTGTTTGGAGGGTTATTAGTTTATGATGATTGCGTTTTGTTTGGAGGGTTATTAGTGTATGATTATTGCATGTTGTTGTCGGGTTATTAGTGTATGATGATTGCCTCTTGTTTGGAGGGTTATTAGTTTATGATGATTGCCTGTTTGAAGGGTTATTAGTTCATGATTATTGCGTGTTACAGGGTTATTAGTTTATGATGATTGCGTGTTGTCTGGAGGGTCATTCGTTTATGATGATTGCATGTTGTTTTAGGGTTATAAGTTTTTGATGATTGCCTGTTTGGAGGCTTATTAGTTTTTGATAATTGCGTGTTGTTTGGAGGGTTATTAGTTTATGATTATTACGTGTTGTAGGGTTATTAGTTCATGATGATTGCCTGTTTGGAGGGTTATTAGTTTTTGGTGATCGCGTGTTGTGGGGTTGTATGGTTATGTTTGTATAATTATTGCATCTTGTTGTAGGGTTATTAGTTAATGATTCTGTGTTTTTGGGTTATTAGTTTATGCTTATTGAGTGGTGTTGTAGGGTTATGTGTTTATGATTATTATGTGTTGTTGTAGGGTTGTTAGTTCATGATTATTGCATGTTGTTGTAAGGTCATGAGTTTATGATGATTTTGTGTTGTTTTTGGGTTATTAGTTGATGATTTGCGTGGTGTTGTAGGGTTATATGTTCATCATTTTTGCGTGTTGTAGGGTTATGAGTTCATAACGATTGTTTGTTGTTGTCAAGTTATGATTTTATGATTTTTGTGTGTTGTTGTAGGGTTATGTGTTAATGATTATTGCGTGTTGTTGTTGGGTTATTCGTTAATGATGATTGTGTGTTGTTGGGTTATTAGTTTATGATGATTGCCTGTTGTTTGGTACACTCAATCTGCAGTGGGTAGGTTAAGTCCTTCTACCCACTGCACACTTTCGTACTATTTCAGAATAATTGCCACTAGTTCACATGATCACAACCATCCAATCAGCGCACTAATTTTGCCTTAAAATTCAGAATCTATGACATCTTTTGTCATTGGCTCCGGGCGACCCACGTGAGGGGGTGCCTGGCCCTGACGTGTTATGTTGCGCTTCCAGCCAATATGATTCTGTCTGAAGTCCCTTAGCTGTGAGACCAACAGTTCGCGCTTGTAATCACTCTCTTGCTGCATGTACGGGTTTTATCAAATCTCATCAACTGATTGACACCAGCAGCAGATGTAAATCTCGCATTTTAGTGGCAACACGAACTGCCAGAACCATAGATATAAATATTTAGAACACTAGATTGCTGATGTCATCGTACTTACATTATCCAAAGTGATGCACCCGGCCGCAATATTGATACACCCAACTTCTTCATTAAAATGGTTTCCTTTGAGGCCAATTTCAAATAAGTCAATATAAGCGAGAAAATGCCGAGATGCGCGGCTGCCTTTTGCAGCAATATTTATTTGAAGAGCTGTAATAAAACGTTTCATCCGTAAGTTAACGTATAAACGCAAAGTAGTCACATTAATATAAAAAAATCGCGTTTCATGCTAGCCAGCTAATTAGCCGTCCCATTGACTTGAACAGACCGCTGACTGAAAGCGAACGCTAGCGATTGACAACGGTCACCAGCGAGTTGCCTTGGCGTCGCGGGGACTACATTGACTTAGTGGTAAATAAAATTAAAAAGGTGGCTAACAAGCTTGCTAGCTACTTGTAATTGATAACGTAAACGGACAGTCATCGATGTTTCTTTTAATGGCGATAACTTCCAAGCAATTATCTGATTAGAGGTAAAAGCCTCGGTCGTGTCATTTCTCTGCTGTACTTTAACGCTAACACCGAATAACATTTCGATCTTCGCTTTAGAAGGTATGCCGCTCTCTATCCTCCGAAAAGGACATATTTAGGGAGACAAAATGTTGCTCTGCACAGCGATACCAAAAAAAACCTGACTCGCACGCAAGTGTTTTTGAAAATGTAATTTTAAAGTACGCGAAAATCAATGGGAGTCTGAGGGACTTTTACTTCCAGGTGTATAGGCTCGCAGAACAGATGCTTCACTTGAGCGTGCCCTATCAGTAATCTAGTGCTCTGTATATATCTATGGCCAGAACTCGTCCAAGTCTGTTTGCCGGCGATGTCACACATCGTCTTCCACGTGCGAACATATTTCCTAATCTTATATCGCACTGACATACCACGCAGAAGCAGGAAAGCCCTCGGCACAACGGTATATCCTTTTTTGGGAGTATTTTCTGCCATGATCATCGCGGATTGTTTACCGTTTACATGTTGCTTCCGCTATTCCGTCTGCTGCTGGCGACGCATTTGTAAGCTCGGGGCTGATTGGTCCTCAGTCGTCGTCGACTTGTGGTTGCCACCTGGTGGCCATTATTATAAAAGAGTACGAAAGTGTGCAGTGGGTAGAAGGACTTCATCTGCAGTGGGTAGGTTGAGTGTAGTTGTTTGGAGGGTTATTAGTTTATGATTATTGCGTGCTGTTTTAGGGTTATTAGTTTATGATTATTGCGTGTTATAGGGTTATTAGTGTATGATGATTGTGTGTTGTTTGGAGGGTTATTAGTTTATGATTATTGCGTGTTGTAGGGTTATTGGTGTATGATGATTGCCTGTTGTTTGGAGGGTTATTAGTTTATGATTATTGCGTGCTGTTGTAGGGTTATTAGTCTTTGATAATAGCGTGTTGTTTGGAGGGTTATTGGTGTATGATGATTGCCTGTTGTTTGGAGGGTTATTAGTTTATGATTATTGCGTGCTGTTGTAGGGTTATTAGATTATGATGATTGCCTGTTGTTTGGAGCGTTATTAATTTATTATGACTGCCTGTTGTTTGTGGTGTTATTAGTTTATGATTGTGTGTTATTGTAAGGTTATTAGTTTATGATGATTGTGTGTTGTTGGGTGAATAGTTAATGATTATTGTGTGTTGTTGTAGGGTTATTAGTTTTGATGATTGTGTGTTGTTCTTGGCTTATTAGTTTATAATGATTGTGTGTTGTAGGGTTATGGTTTCATGATTGTGTGTTGTTGTAGGGGTATTAGTTAATGATTATTGCGTGTTGTTGTAGGGTTATGAGTTTATGATTATTGCATGTTGTTGTATGGTTATGTTTGTATAATTATTGCGTCTTGTAGGGTTATTAGTTCATGATTGTGTGTTGTTGGGTTAATAGTTAATGATTATTGTGTGTTGTTGTAGGGTTATTAGTTTTGATGATTGTGTGTTGTTCTTGGCTTATTAGTTTATAATGATTGTGTGTTGTAGGGTTATGGTTTCATGATTGTGTGTTGTTGTAGGGGTATTAGTTAATGATTATTGTGTGTTGTTGTAGGGTTATGAGTTTATGATTATTGCATGTTGTTGTATGGTTATGTTTGTATAATTATTGCGTCTTGTAGGGTTATTAGTTCATGATTGTGTGTTGTTGTTGGGTTATTAGTTTATGCTATTACGTGGTGTTGTAGGGATATGTGTTTGATTGTTGCGTGTTGTTGTAGGGTTATTAGTTCATGCTTATTGCGTGTTCTTGTTAGGTTATTAGTTTATGATTATTTTGTGGTGTTTTACGGTTATGTGTTTATGATTATTTCGTGTTGTTGTAGTGTCATGAGTTTATGATGATTTTGTGTTGTTGGGTTATTATTTGATGATTTGCGTATTGTTGTAGAGTTATTAGTTTATGATGATTGCGTGTTGTTGTAGGGGTATGTGTTTATGATTATTGTGTGTTGTTGTAGGGTTATGTGTTTATGATTTTTGCATGTTGTTGTAGGGGTATTAGTTAATGATGATTGTGTGTTGTTGTTGTGTTAATTGTTGATTATCATTGCATGGTGTTGTTGGGTTATTAGTTTATGATTATTGTGTGGTGTTTTAGGGTTATGGTTTTATGATTATTGCGTGTTGTTGTCAGGTTTTGTGTTTATGATTTTTGCGTGTTGTAGGGCTATGTGTTTATGATTATTGCATGTTGTTGTAGGGGTATGTGTTTATGATTATTGTGTGTTGATGTAAGATTATTAGTTTGATTATTTTGTGGTGTTTTAGGGTTATATGTTTATGATTATTGCGTGTTGATGTCGGGTTATGCGTTTATGATTATATTTTGATGTTGTTGGGATATTAGTTAATGATTATTGCGTGGTGTTGTAGAGTTATGTGTTTATGATTTTTGCGTGTTGTTGTAGGGTTTTGTGTTCATGATTATTGCATGTTGTAGTTGGGGTATGTGTTTATGATTATTGTGTGTTTTTGTAAGGTTGTTAGTTTATGATTATTGCGTGGTGTTTTAGGGTTATGTGTTTATGATTATTGTGTGTTGTTGTCGGGTTGTGAGTTTATGATGATTGTTTGTTGTTGGGTTATTAGTTGATGGTTACTGCGTGTTGTTGTAGGGTTATGTGTTTATGATTTTTCATGTTGTTGCATGGGTAATAGTTTATGATTATTGCATGGTGTTGTAGGGGTATTAGTTTATGATTATGTATTGTTGTCGGGTTATGAGTTTATGATGATCATACAGTATGTTGTTGTCGGGTTATTCGTTGATGATTATTTCGCCTTGTGTTTCCGCAGCTCTTCATGTGCTCGCTCTGGGTCCTGCTGCAGCTCCTGGTTCTCTTCATGTACTGGGACCTGCCTCCCGAGGGAGGGGGAGAGGGGGGGACAGAGGGAATGGCAGACCGAGGGATGGAGGAAGAGGAAGAGGAGGAGAAGCCGCTGTTAAGATCGACGGAGGTCCCTGAATCCTACGGCTCCAACCTCCTGAGCCAATCAGAGAGCACAGCTGTCCCCAATGGCATACTGCCCCACCTTTCTCCGCCCCCCTCGCCCCCACCTCAGCCCTGGAACTCCAACCCTTTCAGCAACTTTAGCGCCGCGAGAGGTGAGCTGCTTTGTATGGGATTTGAGGAGGTCTGAACGGGGCGCTGTAGCCCGTGGTCTAATGTTACGGTCGCTCTACGAGCAACAGAGCAACAGGCCACAAGTAATTACCAATGGCACCTGCGAGATTGGCGTCGACACCTGCCACTGCGGGATTGGCGTCGACACCTGTCACTGCGAAATGGGCGTCGACACATGTCTCTGCAAGATGGGCGTTGACAACTGTCATTGCGAGATGGGTGTTGACGCCGGTCACTGCGAGATGGGCGTCAACACCTGTCACTGCGAGATGGGCGTCGACACCTGTCACTGCGAGATGGGCGTCGACACCTGTCACTGCGAGATGGGCGTCGACAACTTCCACTGCGAGATGGGCGTCGACAACTGCCACTGCGAGATGGGCATCGACACATGTAACTGCGGGATTGGCTTCGACACCTGTCACTGCGAGATGGGCGTTGAAACATGTCTGCAAGATGGGCATTGACAACTGTCACTGCGAGATGGGCGTTGACGCCGGTCACTGCGAGATGGGCGTTGACAACTGTCACTGCGAGATGGGCGTTGACAACTGTCACTGCGAGATGGGCGTTGACCACTGCCACTGCGAGATGGGCGTCGACACCTGTCACTGCGAAATGGGCGTCGACACATGTCTCTGCAAGAGGGCGTTGACAACTGTCATTGCGAGATGGGTGTTGACGCCGGTCACTGCGAGATGGGCGTTGACACTTGTCACTGCGAGATGGGTGTTGACACTTGTCACTGCGAGATGGGTGTTGACACTTGTCACTGCGAGATGGGTGTTGACACCTGTCACTGCGAGATGGGCGTTGACACCTGTGACTGCGAGATGGGCGTGAAGTGCTGCAGGTCAAAGTTGTGCTAGCCGTAACTTTTTCAGCGCTACAAGTCCAATTTGAAGTGTCAACCAATCATATATTTTAGTTCACCATTTCTATTCCCTTCCTCTCTCTACGCATATCCAGCAATGCTTTTACTGTTTTTTTTTTTGTTTTCCATACAGTCACAATGCCATTTGAAAGACCGATAGTTTTTCACCCAAAGCTGTAATAAGCAATGCTGAAAAAACACAGCTGAGTGCGTTGGCTCTGAGAATGAAGGTCTGGATAGTTACAACATTGGCTAACACAACTTCAGATACGGCATTTTGTTTTGTGTCATTGTCTGTCGAGTACGAACCCGCTTCTTACCTGCCTCTGTCTGCATGCTAGTAATGCATCAGACATGAAACTACAGTCCTTTACAATGCTTTCTAGCCTCACAATCACGTTTATCACAAGCGGCAACCTGCTGGGCTGAAAAGTGAAGCAAATACGGAAGTGCCAAAGCTGCAGTTCCTCCAATGGCCACTTGAGGGTGACTGCAGAAAGGAGTCAATCCCCATTGACCCCCATGTTAAAAAGCTCAGTTTCACAGCAAAATTAAACATGTTTACAGCCGGGTTCAAATTACAGTTTTGGTCTCTATGGCTCATTTTCCCCTCCGTGAAAACTGTGGGGGGAGGGAATTTTTGTGCAATTTTTTGTAACTCTACTTTATACAGGCTTAAATTTCTGCATAATTCAGGGTGTGGCCACTTTGAGTGACAGAACCTTGAATCACAGTCTTTGGGCAGGAGTCGTCTCATCCGGTTATGTTGTGGCTTGGGTAGAGCACAGGCCTACGCAGCCCCGGGCTTTAGAGTCGGAACGCTAAGCAGTGCCGCTAACCATGGGCCTAGCCTGGCTATCTGAAGGAGGGGGGTTACTACAGCTCAGCTAGCATAGCGGTTAATCCTTGGCCATTTCTAGTCGCCTCTGGGCCATTATCCTACATAGGCTCACTCGAGTCACGGAGCTTGATCCATTGGCCGCGTTTCTGACTGGAGATTTTTACCGAAATATCAGGACGATAATACCTTGCTGTGTAGTTAGGAGTTTGTGGACTATTTTCTAAGATGATGATATTCTAATATAATTTCATATAAAATTATATGTCAACAAGAAGTAACATTAGTTCGTTCTCTAGCCAACTAGCCAGAGAATGAAAACAGTAACTCCCCCCCCCCCCCTAGTTTTTTCCCAAGATGTCCATCTGTGCATGTGGGAGTGTACGATTGCCACAGTCATGCAGCGAAGTAATAGCAAAACACAAAAGTATTTAAATTTAGGGTTAACGTATTTTTGAACAAAAGCTGTCAGTCAGGGGTTGGAAAACCATCACAGCTTCCCTAACAGGTTACCAACGAACTGGCTGGTCAGCTGCAACATTAGAACTACCATCGCACGCTTCCAAATGACGGGGCTCCTCAGCTGATTCCCCAGAGTATTTGGAAGGCTTGACCGGAGATTACCGGGGTTATACAATCAGTAGATTCACACAGCAGTATCTTAAAGAACTGTATTTGCCACCAATGGATTCGTTCAATTTTCAGTGCGATTACTGAATGGTATCATTGTAAATAGAAAGGCAATCTAGCTAGCTATATAGCTAATTAGTATATCCCACGTAATCTTGCTAGCTAGCTAGCTGTCGCTAAAAGTGTTTCTACATGAAGTCCATCATCCACAAACTAGCTAACCACATTGACGCAACTAACAAGCCAGGCGGTAACGAAAAAGTGCTGCTACCCAGCCACGTTCGACAATATTAGCTGTTGCTAGGAGTAAAGGCTTTTCCCCAAAGCAACATCAGTTTTACGACGCGATAGAAAAAAAAGTTGCATGTCGCAGTGGTATCGTTAGCTAATATAAAGGACAGAGATAAGCTGGGCAGCTGATGAAATGATCATGCAGCCTCTTAGCCAGACGCCCAACTGTGTTAGTATTACTGGGCCCACGTATGCTGGCTACAATAACCAATTAATTCAGCAATTACCAAAGTCAAAATGTAGGGTGATAATACTTGTAATAAGAATGTGCGAGAGTGTGGTAGGAAAATAAAGATCCGTCAGGATTGTCAGTGAGGTTACGTAGTGCAATGTTATCGTTTGGATGGCCATACTACCGTTAATAGGACCTGGCTAAGCTGCGTACAAGAGCTATGACCAGCTCGCACTCTGGGGGATACCAATACTCAATGAGCCAGCCGTGTACAGCGTTCGTCGCACTACTGCCTGATACGAACAACAATGTTCGTCCAGCAACCGCTTCACGAATATAGACAGCGTTCGACCCGCCACCCCATACTACGAGGCAGGATCCATTGCTTTACTTGGACAGATATGACCCTGCATCTCGGCCTTCGCGAACCAAGTAGCTTCGAGCTGAGATGGGTTTTTATTCGAGTATGGAAGCCGAAACTAGCTTGGTAGCTGCAAGCTTAGAGGGCGTGTTTCAGCAAACAAGCTCCGTTTGGCCTGCCCACTGGGCTTGCATCAGCTCCAGCAAAGGCCCGCCTTTTTGCCCATTTTTGGATTATCCGGGAAGTTGGCGGAGTCAAGTAAGTGCCAAAATGGCAAGCAAATTTGCTTCAATATGGATATTCAGAAACCTATGGATGAAGTCACAAAGGCTTTGTCCATGTTTTATACAGTCAGTGGTTTATCAGTGGCAGTGACCGCAGATACGCACAAGGCCACGATGTCATAAGTGCATCGAGGAATACATGAGCAACACTTAACAGGCGAATTGGCGATAATATAGCAGGCCGCGCTCAGCCGATTTGCGGCTTTATTTGCTCACAGTGTGATTATAGCACAAGATGCTTGACAGGAGCTCTGATGCTTGGTGATTTAAGCGCCAGTTGAGCCACTGTAGGACCAATGTAGCCTTTGGGCCCTGGAGGGATGGGGGGGGGGGTAGATGAAAAGTCCCTGCTTTGTGATTGGGTAATACTGAAGGGGCGGTTTGATGAATTTGGTACCTCCTTCTCTCTTCAGAGTACCTGAGGGAAGAGGTGGTCGTTCTTCTTACAGCCCAATTCATCACTCTGTTCAACCAGACTGCTCTGGAGGTAAGTCAGTTAAGGCTCGCCCTGACCCAAATCGTGTACCATGAATCCATGTGCTCTGATGTTTTCAAATGATGCCTCAGATCTGTACACATGGCTGCTTCACTGCTGCGCTAGTATTGCAGGCCTTATCCCAAGGCGATTTGTCCATCCATAACCGCTTTTGTGTTTACTGGTGGTGTTTGCGTGCGGATGGTGTTAGGCTGTCAATGCTCAGGTTGTAGCTGCTAAATGCTCGTGTTTGCGAGTCCAGCGAGTTAGCTGAGATGCGCTAACATTTCACTGAGAAATGCTGGTGTGAGTGTATGGTGAGTCACTCTTGTGGTGCTAAGTGTTGGTGTTTGACTCCAGTGACTTGGCCAAGCAATGCTAATGGTTTGGCTGCTAAATGCTGATGTGGAGCTTGCAGGTGTGGACATGCATTCAAGCCAGCAAATGTTAGCTATATTCATGTACATGTTGCAGCTGTTCACCACGAACATTTGGCACCACTCGCTTCCGAAATGACTGTTGATGGGAGATTGTGAGAGAATTTGTTTGGCATTTGCTGGAAACACAGACTCTTTTTAGAGCTCATGATCGTCGTGTGTGTAGGACCACGATAAGAGACGCCCTGCATAAGATTATAGGACCCTTGTCTTCTTTTGAAAAGCCTTTGTTCACTATTACGTCTCCATACGTGCTGTGCTGCTCATTTGTGCTCCTTCGTTTAACTGTTCCTTTTAGCCAACAGTGGCTAATTTTCTGAGCATTCAAAATGAATCTGCCCAGGAATGCGAGACTTCTGACATATCACTCCTGTACCTCATAATCCAGGAATGAATAGCTCGTAACTTTCATTCATTAATTGTTAATTTCGCGAATGTGCTTTGATTAGTACATGTATTTCTGAATACATGTAATCCGTTGGCTAATGTGAAACTGGTTTATGATGTATTGACTCCATGTCTGTGCAGGTAACGATTACAGCAGTGCTGCTCTCTGTCTCCCCCCGCAGACGATGGTGACCCCCCTGACGCAGCGGTTCTTCGCCTTCGGGGAGCTGGAGAACAGTGTGATGTACTGTTTATGTGGGGTGGAGGTGATTGCCGGGTTTTTCCTGGTGCGCTGGCTCAGCCGCAGGATGGCGGAGCGGGTGCTGCTGGCTGTCGGACTCGCCGTCTGTAACCTGGCCTGTGTGTGGTGCATGGGCTTCCTCGCCAGCCCACGGGGTGAGCCTGTCCTGCTGCTCAGGGTTCTGCCCATGCGGGTCGGCGGTGGTCGGCACCGACCAGCACTCAGCCCAGAAAGTGCTTTTTCCGCGCGGCATTATTTTTGCAAAGATCAGTTAAAACTAATGCGTCCAGTGTCCAATAAAACCACTGGAAATAAAACATAAATCACCCTAAATATGTCCCCTCCCCCCTTATGTTACTGTCAGAATAGCGAACTTTCGTTTTTGACCCGCTCCCTGACATGGCCAACTCGCGGGAATCGTCTACAGTGGTCGTCATAGCAATCCACCTATTGTACACGTATTATGCTTTGACACGAGTGGTGCTGACGTGCAGGCAGTTAGCGGACAGATGACCAAACGGAAGAATCGGTGCCCAATTGACAGATTTGTAAGGTGTGATTCAGTGTTGCACTTACAAGTGTTATGGCCCCAGTTTGTTAAGACATATCGGACAGCAAGGGATGACAGAGAAAATTTTTAAACTTTAACAGATTTAATTAAACAAATACTGACCAAGATTGAAATAATTAAGAAAATGAGATATTTACAGTCCCTTGGTACTTGAGATGGGGTTGCTATGTTGTGATGTGATAACCCTTCAATAAATCAATCTTGGTCAGAAACTTTGCTTGCCCTACTCTATCGATACAATCATCAATCCTAGGTATTGGAAACACATCAGTTCTAGTTACAGCATTGACTTTGCGATAATCTATACAGAATCTCGTACTTCCATCAGGTTTTGGAACTAGCACACAGGGTGAACTCCAATCTGAGTTAGAGGGTCTGATAATATCATGTTCTAACATGTACTCAACCTCTTTCTCAGCAATCTTTCTCTTTTCAGGATTCATCCGGTACGGATGCTGTTTTATTGGTTTGGCATCACCAATATCTACATCATGAGAGGCTATACAAACTCTCTTTGGAACATCGGGAAATAGATCTTTAGATTTCTTGATCAACCTCTCAAACTGATTTTTCTGTGGGGGTTCTAAGTGCTGGAGTTTTACATCAAAATTCTGCCACACTTCAGAATTTGACAATTTACATGAAAGAACTTCAGCTTTAATTCTTGGTTCATCATCTTGAAACTCCCCCTCAACTTCACAAGTCTCAGCCAGAGACTGTTGATCAGGTTGATCAGACCATCACCGTTACCATTCTTCTGAAATTGGGACTATCTATTGTTACTGCTAGACTGAAATTTGGACTTATGTGTGAGATCATGTTCGTCTGCAAATTTGGCTGCTGATTGCAAATTCAGTGCTTGCTTCTCATTAAGGTAGGTCTTAACATCATCCTTAACACAGTTCTTGAATTCTTCAACTAACACCATCTCTTTTAGTGAGTTGAAATCATCCTTGACCTCCATAGAAGTACACCAGCGCTCAAAGCAAACCCTCTTCTCGTTAGCAAATTCCACATAAGTCTGATTGTCAGATTTCTTCAGACCTCTGAATTTCTGTCGGTAAGCCTCTGGAACTAATTCATAAGCTCTCAAAATAACCTTTTTGACAACCTCATAATCAGAGGAATCATCTGCAGTCAAAGCCGAATAGGCTTGTTGAGCTTTACCCTTGAGGACAGTTTGCAACATCAGAGGCCAGTGTTCCTTTGGCCACTGGCAACTCTTTGCTACCTTTTCAAAACACTGGAAATACTTATCAACCTCCTTCTCGGAGAATGGAGGCACCAGTTTTACCTCCTGGCTAGCAGGAAATTTGTTTTCAGGTTCCATTTTGATTTTTAGTAGCTCCATTTGGAGCCTTCTTTCCCTGTCTAACTTCTCCAAATTGAAATCTCTCTCTCTCTGTCTCTCTCTTTCTTGTTAATTTTTCTAACTCAAACTGCCTTTCTTTCTCTCTTTCTGCCCTCTCACACTCTCGTTGTTTTTCTTTTTCCTCCCTTTCAATCTCTAGCATTTTTCATTTAAGTTCCATTTCTACATTTGGATTTTCCACTGGAAACCGTTCCAGATCCTCTGGTGCAAACACATTTTCATCTCTCTAGTCAGTCTTGCTTTTCACATGGCTGGTTTTACCTCTGTCAGCTCTAACTGTCTGCCTATTTCTAGCAGTTCTGTCTTTTTAAAAGACTTCAAAACCTCTACGGTTGGTGATGCCAAGAAATCATCCATTGCTGTGATCTGTCAATATATATATTTTATTGAAGATAAAAATTTCACACAATTTCACAATTTTAAATTTTAGATTTTCAATAAATGACTCACATAGTGGTCTATCCCGGATGAGCCCCCAATTTGTTATGACATATTTGACAGGCAAGGGATGACAGACAAAATTTTTAAACTCTAACAGATTTAATTCAACTAATCACAGACCAAGATTGAAATATTAACAAACAAACAAAAAAGATATTTACAGTCCCTTGAGATGGGGTTGCTTTGCGATGTTCTGGGACAGGAAGATGCTCCAAGACTGGCAAAAATCCACAAAAAGAGCTTCACAGGTCTTGAAAAGAGTGACAGGTCTGGTCAAATGTATCCTTCCACAATTTCTCCTTGAAATTTCTCTGACTACTTTACTCTCTCCATTTTTCTCCTAATATACTCTTTCCCAGCCCCCTCCCACCTTCCAGACTTTTTCAAAACCTCTGGGACTTTCCCCTCTGAGGCATGCCCAGGACATGCCCAAAACCTAGCTCCAGACTGGCTTAACAAAAAAAAGTCAATAGTGCCATCTAGTGGCTTTTTTTTCACATTACAGTCTGTTTATTGAAGATACTCTGTATCAAAATACAGACTAAGTTCGATTTTGGAGTATGTAGGTGAAAGGTGAAAGGTCATAGCTCATTAAATATGTGAAAATGGTTTTCGTTCAATAACTTGAGTAGTGTTTGACGGATTTTAATGAAATTTGATGTGAAGGTAGTTTATATATAAAATACAGGCTACGTTCGATTTTGGAATATGAGAAAATGGTTTCCGTTCGATAACTTGAGTAATGTTTGACTGATTTTAATGAAATTTGATATGAAGGTGCACGGTTTGGATATACAGCCCAAGTTCCATTTTGGAGTCTATACGTCAAAGGTCATAGCTCATTAAATATGTGAAAATGGTTTCCGTTCGATTCCTTGAGTGATGTCTGACTGGTTTTTTATGAAATTTGATGCAAGGTACCTCATATCAAAATGCAGGCTAAGTACGATTTCGGATTAAGTAGTTCAAACATAATAGCTCATTAAATATGCAAAAATGGTTTCCGTTCGATATCTTGAGTCATGATTGACGGATTTTAATGAAATTTGATATGAAGGTACATGGTATGGAATTTCAGCCTAAATTAGATTTTGGAGTATGTAGGTCAAAGGTCATAGCTCATTAAATATGCAAAAATAGTTTCCGTTCGATAACTTGAGTAATGTGTGACAGATTTTTATGAAATTTGATGTGAAGGTCTTACCTGAACCTGAGCATGTGTGTTTCCAAAGCTTCGCAGGGACATTACAATGTATGTGATCGCTTGGTGAGGTATTCACATGTAAACTAATGACCACTTAACTACCCGTAAATTGCTAAATTTATATATTTTTTATTTGGATTACAATGAAAATTGCTCAGATTAATAGCTGATCTTAAAGATGCTGTTTTTTTCTCTCCCTCCGTCTTCTCTCCTCTCAGGAGGCTACAGCTGGCTGCTCACAGAGTTTATTATCGGGGTGTTCCTGCAGGTTTTGGGGCTCCCCTTCGTTGCTGTTGCTCAAGTCTCGCTCTTTTCTAAAGTAACAGCGGAGAAGACGCAGGGTGAGAAACGCTGCCGTCTGCTGGCTAAGATGGTACTGCCATCGGTGAAATAAGAGTTCGTTCACGCTAACTTTAACCCTTAGTTGCAAGACTCATTTCCTCTTTGGCTATTAAGGTTGGTGAGTGGGTTTGGTATCTTTACTAAACTACTCCTGCCCTGAGTAGTCACCACGTATTTTGTTTATAACCTGCAAATTAACACTTTAAATATTTAATTTATAGACATGCATATTTGGTGGCCAAAACTTTTAAAAATACTATTAAACCTGTTAATAAGGAGGCTAAGTGCATTTAAATGCAATAGCCTTGTTTTACTGACTTAGAGAACAACAGCTGTGAGTAATAAAAGATAAAATCATGGAAATTTAATTGGGAATGTGCAGACATGTCACCACGACCTTTAGAAATCTTCTCAGTGAAATTATTTTGAGAGTATTTGTGAAAGTTTTTTCTAAAGTTTGGAATTATTCATGGAAAGGCTTTCTTCATTACTCTGGAATCATAATGTCTGAAAATGAGTGTGGTGTGTCTGCTTGTGTGTGTGTGTGTGTGTGTGTTCATGTACATGCACATGTGTATGTATGTATGCATGTATGTATGCATGTATGTGTGCATCTACATGTGAATGTGTGTGTATGTGTGTGTGTGCTTGTGTTACATGTATGTGCGCAGGGTTCAGTCAGGGTGTGCGCCGCTCTGTAGGGGGACTGGCCACTATTCTGGGCCCCCTTTGGGCAGGGGGTCTGACGGAAAACCTGTTCATCATGCTGGGGGTGATGATGGGACTTCTGCTACTGCTCACTGTGAGTACTGTGTGTGTGTGTGTGTGTGTGTGTGTGTGTGTGTGTGTGAGTACTGTGTGTGTGTGTGTGCGTGTGTGTGTGTGAGTGTGTGTGTGTGTGCGTGTGTGTGTGTGTGTGTGTGTGTGTGTGTGTGAGTTTGTGTGTGTGTGTGTATGTGTGTGAGTACTGTGTGTGTGAGTGTGTGTGAGTGTGTGTGTGTGAGTGTGTGTGTGTGTGTGTGAGTGTGTGTGTGAGTACTGTGTGCGTGTGCGTGTGCGTGTGCGTGTGCGTGTGTGTGTGTGTGTGTATGAGTAATACTTGTGTGTGAGTAATATGTGTCAAATGTATGTATGTGCTTGTATTTGTGTGTGAGCAATGTGTGTTTGAGTAATATACAGTGGGCTCCAAAATTACTGGCACCCCTGACTGGCAATGCACAAACAATACAAAAAAATATATATAAACAATATAATTATAGAGGAATGGAATATACCAACGTGTGAAATACTTTCTTAATGTTTGTTGTGATTTTGGTGGCCTTTTATTGTGGACAGTATAAGGTACACCTATGCACTAATCATGGTGTCTGATGAGCATCTTGATGTGGCACACCTGTGAGGTAGGATGGATTGTCTCAGCAAAGCAAAAGTGCTCACTATCACACATTTAGACAGATTTGTGAACAATGTTTGAGAGAAATGGTAATATTGTGTATCTGGAATGAATTTTAGATCTTTGAGTCCATCTCATGACAAATGGGAGCAAAAACAAAAGTGTTGCGTTTATATTTTTGTTGAGTGTATTTTATACAGTATATATGTATATATAATATATGTGTGTGTGTGTGTGAGTGAGTGATATGTATGTGTGTGACTTATGTGTATGTGCGTGAGTAATATATATGTGTGTGTTAGGGATGTGTATGTGTTTGTGTGTGTGAGTGATAAATGTATGTATATGTGTGTGTGTGTGTGAGTTATGTATGTGGGAGTGATGTATATGTGTGTGAGAGTTATGTGTATGTGCGTGAGTATTTCTTGTCTATGGGTGTGTGTGTGTGTGTGTGTGAGTGACAGTGTTGTGTTAGTTCACAATTTAATATGAACTAGTTCAAAGTTCAGTTCACAGATTTTAAAATAAACTAGTTCAGTTCATATTTTTTTAAAAAATGAACTAAGTTCACAGTCCCAAAAAATGAACTAGTTATTTTTTAAGTTCATTTTAACTCACTCATCCGAGCATTTTTCCCTTCATTAGAGTCTCTTCTCATCTGTTCATCCCCAGCTCCCAATCACTAACACAATGTCCAAAAATGGAATCACAGCTTTTATTTAACAAGTAATTGTGCTGAAAAAATGTCAGTAAATTCAGACTACATGCTGAAAGTAAGGTCCAGCAAAGTTTCTGTACATGTAATTGTCCTTCATTACAACTGCATGAATCACATTCCAATGCAGATCAAAAACAAAAGCCGAGACAAAAAATGTTATAGTAGGCAAGAACACTGAGTAAAAGGGTCCAGTGCACCGCACCTCTGAATTTCCCAAAACTCCAGCTTTTATTTTGTTCTTTAAAAGGTATACAATCGTAAATCTTTCCTGCGTAGGACTGGATTACAAAATAAAAAAAGAATCGAGGCGCAATTTTGCTTGACACTTTTCGAGAAAGAAGTTATAAGAGCTTGTTTTAGTCAACGGTTAATCCATTGGCAGGTTAATATGACTCACATCTGACTCTGATTGGTCACTCGCATAGCATTAGTGAGTAGTGTGCAAGAACATGCCGTGAGTAGTTTGAACTCCCATGGTTACACTGAGCTATGTTTTCATCTCATGGAACCGACAGCCGAGCAGTATGCTGAAACGCTAAATTCGCTGGCAATCATTGAAAGCTAGCCAGCCAGCGGCGGCGTCAGTTGATGACGTCATCACAAAGCCACTGGGAGAAGTATTTTTGGCAACAATATCTAACGCCGTTATTCCCTTCCAAAATAAACTTGTTCAGGGAATCGTTCATCTTCGGCAGATGCGTGCGTTCAGTTCATCGTTCGTCTAAAAAATGAACGTGTTCATGAACGCCGTTCTTTTTCCGTTCACGCACAACACTAATGAGTGATATATATGTATATGTGTCTGTGTGTTATGTATGTGGGAGTAATGTATGTGTGTGTGTGTGTGTGTGTGTGTGAGTGAGACGCACACACACACACACATATATGAATATGTGTGTGTGTGCGTCTTGCAGGTGATGATGTTTGTCTCGTACGAGCGGCTGGTGGAGCCGCGCTCGGTGGACAGTTCTGATGGCCGTGAGGACGAGGAGCACAGCTAGCGCCACAGGTGAGGGATGAACGAGCAGCTGGGCATTGTGGGTAAAATCTCTTTCACTATGACTGAGGTGAGCAGTTCTGAGTGGGACTTCTTGGCCCTGTTAGCCTGATCACTGAATGGAGCTGTAGGTGTGTTGTGTCTCTGTTACACTGATCACTGTACGGGGCTGCAGGTGTGATGTGTCTCTGTTACCCTGATCACTGTACGGGGCTGCAGGTGTGTTGGGTCTCTGTTACCCTGATCACTGTACGGGGCTGCAGGTGTGATGTGGCTCTGTTACCCTGATCACTGTATGGGGCTGCAGGTGTGTTTTGTCTCTGTTACACTGATCACTGTAAGAGGCGGCAGATGTGACGTGGCTCTGTTACCCTGATCACTGTACGGGGCTGCAGGTGTGTTGTGGCTCTGTTACCCTGATCACTGTACGGAGCTGCAGGTGTGATGTGTCTCTGTTACCCTGATCACTGTACGGGGCTGCAGGTGTGATGTGTCTCTGTTAAACTGATCACTGTACGGGGCTGCAGGTGTGTTGTGTCTCTGTTACCCTGATCACTGTACGGAGCTGCAGGTGTGATGTGTCTCTGTTACCCTGATCACTGTACGGGGCTGCAGGTGTGATGCGGCTCTGTTACCCTGATCACTGTAGGGGGCTGCAGGTGTGTTGTGTCTCTGTTACACTGATCACTGTAAGAGGCGGCAGATGTGATGTGGCTCTGTTACCCTCATCACTGTACGGAGCTGCAGGTGTGTTTGGCTCTGTTACCCAGATCACTGTACGGGGCTGCAGGTGTGTTGGGTCTCTGTTACCCTTGTAATGTGAATATAGGCCACTAGATGGCAGTATTTACCTTTTTTTTGTTAAGCTCAGACTGGAGTCATGTTTAGACATGTCCTGGACATGTCTGGGGCAAGTCTCAGAAAATTAAAAAAAAGAGGTCTAAATGTGGGTGGGGTCTGCAAAAGAGTATATAAGGAAAAGAAATGAGACAGTAAAGTAGTAGGAGAAATTGCAAGAGGATGACCAGACCTGCCATTCTGTTCAAGACCTGTGACGTTTCTTTTGTGGATTTCTTTGCCTGTGTTTGAGCATTTTCTTCATCCAGGACATCACCAAGCCACCCCACCAAAAAGGGACTGTAATTATTTCAGTTTTTTCTTATTTATCAATCTTGGTCTTTAGTTGTAGGTTGTTATTAGTCTTTGTCTTTGTTAAAAATTAAATGTGTTTTAGTTGTTAAAACTGTGTTTGTCATCCCTTGCTGTTGCTGTTGTGTTATAAATGTAATAACAAATTGGGGCCATAACAAATTGGGGGCTCAAGGTCCGGGATAGACCATTGTGTGAGTAATTTATTGAAAATCTAACATTCCAAATTGTGAAATTGTTTTTGTGAATTTTCCTAGATATATATTGACAACAGCAATGGATGATTTCTTGGCATCACCAACCGTAGGGGTTTTGAAGTCTTTTAAAAAGACAGAACTGCTAGAAATTTGCAGACATTTAGAGCTGACAGAGGTAAAACCAGCCATGCGAAAAGCAAGACTGGCTAGAGAGATAGTTGAATATTACATTGATGAAAATGTGTTTGCACCAGGAGATCTGGAACAGTTTCCAGTGGAAAATCCAAATATAGAAATGGAACTTAAATTAAAAATGCTAGAGATTGAAAGGGAGGAAAGAGAAAAAGAAAGGGAGGAAAAAGAAAAACAAAGAGAATTTGAGAGGGAAGAAAAAGAAAAACAAAGGCAGTTTGAGTTAGAAAAATTAGCAAGAGAAGAAAAACAAAGAGAATTTGAGTTAGAAAAATTTGCAAGACAGAGAGATTTTGAATTAGAGAAATTCGATAGAGAAGAAAGACTCCAAATGGAGTAACTAAAAATAAAAATTCAAACTGAAAATAAATTTCGGGCTAGCCAGGAGGAAAAACTGGTGCCTCCATTTTCGGAAAAGGATGTTGACAACTATTTCCAGTGTTTTGAAAAGGTAGCAAAGAGTTGCCAGTGGCCAAAGGAACACTGGCCTCTGATGTTGCAAACTGTCCTCAAGGGTAAAGCTCAACAAGCCTATTCGGCTTTGTCTGCAGATGATTCCTCTGATTATGAGGTTGTCAAAAAGGTTATTTTGAGAGCTTATGAGTTGGTTCCAGAGGCTTACCGACAGAAATTCAGAGGTCTGAAGAAATCTGAAAATCAGACTTATGTTGAATTTGCTAATGAAAAGCAGGTTTGCTTTGAGCGCTGGTGTACTTCTATGGAGGTCAAGGATGATTTCAACTCACTAAAAGAGATGGTGTTAGTTGAAGAATTCAAGAACTGTGTTAAAGATGATGTTAAGACCTACCTTAATGAGAAGCAAGCACTGAATTTGCAATCAGCTGCCAAATTTGCAGATGAATATGTTCTCACACATAAGTCCAAATTTCAGTCTAGCAGTAATAATAGATGGTCCCAATTTCAGATAAAGGGTTATGGTGATACCCAAGATTCCTCACCCAAAGACAAAGACAAATCTGGTGATGGTGCTCAGAAATCCAGTAACAGGTCTGATCAAAGTGTGAAAGCTGACAGTGACAAAAGTGGTCTAGTTTGCAGTTATTGCAAGAAATCTGGTCATGTTACAACTAACTGTTGGTTCCTTAAAGCTAAGAAAGAAAAAGAAAAGGATACCAAACCAAATGCCTTTGTGAAAACAAGGTTAGAAACCCCTGTAGTAGATAACCAATCTGCTAAATTGCCTGCTTCTTGTGGGGCTAAAAAGCCTGATACAGCTGACTTCGTGAGGGAGGAATTTCTTCCATTTGTGTCAGAGGGATTTGTGGCTCTGAATGAGCATACCACTCCTGTCCCCATATATATCCTAAGGGATACCGGAGCTTCTCAGTCACTTTTGTTGATGGACTCCTTGGAGTTACGTGATGAGACCGCTTCAGGGGATTTCATACTTGTACAAGGTATTGAAGGGAGGACTGTATCTGTGCCCCTGCGCTCTATATTCTTGAAGTCAGATTTAGTTACAGGACAGGTAAAGGTGGGACTTATGTCAAGTCTACCTATAAAGGGTGTTTCTCTGTTGCTAGGCAATGACCTGGCTGGGGGCAAAGTAGTTCCCCCTGTACATCTTACTTCACAGCCGAGCACTGAAGATGGGGATGAGGACCCATCTCTGTATCCTTCTTGCGCAGTGGCTCGTGCTATGGCCAAGAAGGCTAAAGAAGAAGATGATGTGGTGCCGTCCAGTACATTGAATAGTCAGGACTCAGGTGGTTCGCCTCATGACTCTGATTGGCCTACTATGGTTTCTCCGTTTGAGGACTTATCAGATACTTTGATCAGTTCTCTATTCAGCCCGCCGGAAGGGTCTGGTGATTCTGATGTGTCTGGAGACTTGTCTCTGTCCAGAAAGCGGTTGATTGAGGAGCAAACTAATGATCCTGAAATTTGTGTACTAAAGAGGAGAGCCCTTCCTGATAAAGAAATAGACGCAGTTCCAGTTGGGTATTATCTCAAGGATGGTGTGCTGATGAGGAAGTGGCGCCCTCCTGATATCCCTGCCAATGCAGATTGGGCAGTGGTCAGGCAAATTGTTGTTCCGAAGGTCTACAGGAATGAGATCTTAACAATGGCTCATAGTTTACCTTTGGGAGGTCATCTTGGTGTTAACAAGACTGTTGATAAGATCATGAAACACTTCTTTTGGCCTGGGCTTTGGAAAGATGTTTCCAACTTTTGCAAAACCTGTCACACTTGTGAAGTAGTTGGAAAACACCAGTTAGACCCACCTGTAGCACCATTACAGCCTATCCCAGCATTTGGGGAGCCATTCTCTAGGGTCATTGTTGACTGTGTTGGTCCATTACCTAAGACTAGATCTGGAAATCAGTACTTGCTGACAATCATGTGTGCATCTACCAGATTCCCTGAAGCCATACCTCTACGTAACATCAAGGCAACTGCAATCTCGAAGGCTTTGATAAAGTTCTTCACGTTGTTTGGCCTTCCCAGGGAAATTCAGTCAGACCAAGGTAGCAATTTCACTTCAGGATTGTTTCAGTAGGTTGTGTATGAACTAGGTGCAAAGCAGATTCTTTCTAGTGCCTATCATCCAGAAAGTCAGGGTGCCTTAGAGCGGTTTCATTCCACTCTCAAGACAATGATGAGGACTTATTGTTATGACCATGAGAAAGACTGGGATGAAGGTGTTCATTTGCTGTTGTTTGCAGCTAGAGAAGCAGTGCAGGAGTCTACTGGATTCAGTCCATTTGAGCTAGTGTTTGGTCATGAAGTGAGAGGACCTTTGCTATTATTGAGTGAACAATGTCAAGAGAAAGAGCCGCACATCAGTCTGTTAGACTATGTTAGCAAGTTCAAGGAAAGATTGCGTGCAGTTTGTGACCTTGCCAAAGAGAACTTGAAATCAAGTCAGGGAAAAATGAAAACTTGGTATGATCATAAGGCTACAAGCCGTGAGTTTAAACCAGGAGAAAAGGTCCTTGCGTTGTTTCCCTTGCAGTCCAATCCATTGCAGGCTAGATTTCATGGTCCTTATGAAATTCTGACAAAACTCAATGATCTCAATTACATTGTGAAGACTCCAGATAGGAGAAAACCAAAACAATTGTGTCATATTAACATGCTAAAGCCTTATCATGACAGAAATGCTAGGGTTGCAGCTGTCACTTCAGATTCTCCAATGGTCGAAAAGTGTGAAGATGAGGGGGAGTTTCAAGATGATGAACCAAGAATTAAAGCTGAAGTTCTTTCATGTAAATTGTCAAACACTGAAGTGTTGCAAAATCTTGATGTAAAACTCCAGCACTTAGAACCCTCACAGAGAGATCAGTTTGAAAGGTTGATCAAGAAATATGAGGATTTGTTTCCTGATGTTCCAAAGAGAGTTACTATAGCCTCTCATGATGTAGATGTTGGTGATGCCAAACCAATAAAACAGCATCCATACCGGATGAATCCTGAAAAGAGAAAGATTGCTGAGAAAGAGGTTGAGTACATGTTAAAACATGATATTATTAGACCCTCCAACTCCGATTGGAGTTCACCCTGTGTGCTAGTTCCAAAACCTGATGGAAGTACTAGATTCTGTACAGATTATCGCAAAGTCAATGCTGTAACTAGAACTGATGTGTTTCCAATACCTAGGATTGATGATTGTATTGATAGTGTAGGGCAAGCAAAGTTTCTGACCAAGATTGATTTATTGAAGGGTTATTGGTGTGTGCCTTTAACTGAGAGGGCCAAGAGCATCTCTGCTTTTGCCACACCATCTGGATTGTACCAGTATGAAGTCCTACCCTTTGGCATGAAAAATGCCCCAGCCACGTTCCAAAGGATGATACAGTCTACAATCGCCGGATTGCCACACACGGGTGCGTACATCGATGACCTGATCACACGGAGTGACTCCTGGGAAGAACATCTAAAAGATGTAGAGACGTTGTTCCAGCGCCTGACCCAGGCTAACCTGACTGTTAACCTGAGCAAGAATGACTTTGGTTGTGCTACTGTCACCTATCTTGGCTACGTCATAGGCCAGGGTAAGGTGGCACCCATAAATGCTAAAGTCCAAGCCATCATGGACTTTCCAGTTCCTGACAAAAAAAAAAAGCTTTGCGCCGCTTCCTTGGAATGATCGGGTACTACCGCAAGTTCTGCAAGAACTTTGCTGAGATTGCTCTCAGTCTAACTAACCAACTGAAGAAAGGCGTAAAGTTCACCTGGGATGATGCATGCCAGAGAGCCTTCGATCACCTGAAGTCTCTGCTGTGTCACTTCCCCGTGCTCAAATCTCCTGACTTCAACAAACCGTTCTCCATCGCGGTCGATGCTAGCGACCAAGCTTGTGGATCTGTGCTCCTACAGAGAAGTGACTCTGATGACATTGAGCATCCCGTGGCATACTTCTCCAGGAAGTTCAATCGCCACCAAAGGAACTATTCCACAATAGAGAAGGAACTGTTGGCTCTGGTCCTTTCTTTACAACACTTTGAGGTTTATGTTTGTACAGGACAAAAGCCAATGATTGTGTACACTGACCACAATCCGTTAATGTTTTTGAGTAAGATGAAAAACAAGAATCGGAGATTGTTGAATTGGAGTTTGATTTTCCAGGAGTTTGACTTGGAAATTAAGCATGTGAAGGGTACAGACAATGTAATTGCTGATTGCTTAGCCCGTGTATGATATGTATATATAGACAAGTGTTCACTTAACCATTTTGTATTGAAAAGAAAAATTTTGCCTTTATGAGTCAAAATTTTTCCCTTTTGGAATGGAGGTGTAATGTGAATATAGGCCACTAGATGGCAGTATTTACCTTTTTTTTGTTAAGCTCAGACTGGAGTCATGTTTAGACATGTCCTGGACATGTCTGGGGCAAGTCTCAGAAAATTAAAAAAAAGAGGTCTAAATGTGGGTGGGGTCTGCAAAAGAGTATATAAGGAAAAGAAATGAGACAGTAAAGTAGTAGGAGAAATTGCAAGAAGATGACCAGACCTGCCATTCTGTTCAAGACCTGTGACGTTTCTTTTGTGGATTTCTTTGCCTGTGTTTGAGCATTTTCTTCATCCAGGACATCACCAAGCCACCCCACCAAAAAGGGACTGTAATTATTTCAGTTTTTTCTTATTTATCAATCTTGGTCTTTAGTTGTAGGTTGTTATTAGTCTTTGTCTTTGTTAAAAATTAAATGTGTTTTAGTTGTTAAAACTGTGTTTGTCATCCCTTGCTGTTGCTGTTGTGTTATAAATGTAATAACAAATTGGGGCCATAACACCCTGATCACTGTACGGGGCTGCAGGTGTGTTGTGGCTCTGTTGTTCTGATCACTGGACGGGGCTGCAGGTGTGATGCGTCTCTGTTACCCTGATCACTGTAAGGGGCTGCAGGTGTGTTGTGGCTCTGTTACCCTGATCACTGTACGGGGCTGCAGGTGTGATGTGGCTCTGTTACCCTGATCACTGTACAGGACTGCAGGTGTGTTGTGTCTGTGTTACCCTGATCACTGTACGGGGCTGCAGGTGTGTTGGGTCTCTGTTCCCCTGATCACTGTATGGGGCTGCAGGTGTGTTGTGGCTCTGTTACCCTGATCACTGTACGGAGCTGCAGGCGTGTTGTGGCTCTGTTGTCCTGATCACTGTACGGAGCTGCAGGTGTGTTGTGTTTCTGTTACCCTGATCACTGTACAGAGCTGCTGGTGTGATGTGTCTGTTACCGTGATCACTGTAGGGGGCTGCAGGTGTGAGGTGGCTCTGTTGTCCAGATCACTGGACGGAGCTGCAGGTGTGTTGTGTCTCTGTTACCCTGATCACTGTACAGGGCTGCTGGTGTGTTGTGGCTCTGTTACCCTGATCACTATATGGAGCTGCAGGTGTGTTGTGTCTGTGTTACCCTGATCCCTGTACGGGGCTGCAGGTGTGATGTGTCTTTTACCCTGATCACTGTACGGGGCTGCAGGTGTGATGTGGCTCTGTTGTCCAGATCACTGTACGGAGCTGCAGGTGTGTTGTGTCTCTGTTACCCTGATCACTGTACAGGGCTGCTGGTGTGTTGTGGCTCTGTTACCCTGATCACTGTATGGAGCTGCAGGTGTGTTGTGTCTGTGTTACCCTGATCACTGTATCGGACTGCTGGTGTGTTGCGGCTCTGTTACCCTGATCACTGTATGGAGCTGCAGGTGTGTTGTGTCTGTGGTACCCTGATCACTGTACGGGGCTGCAGGTGTGAAGTGGCTCTGTTGTCCTGATCACTGTACGGAGCTGCAGGTGTGTTGTCTCTGTTACCCTGATCACTGTACAGAGCTGCTGGTGTGTTGTGGCTCTGTTACCCTGATCACTGTATGGAGCTGCAGATGTGTTGTGTCTGTGTTACCCTGATCACTGTACGGGGCTGCAGGTGTGATGTGTCTGTGTTACCCTGATCACTGTACGGAGCTGCAGGTGTGTTGTGGCTCTGTTACCCTGATCACTGTACAGGGCTGCAGATGTGATGGGTCTGTTACCCTGATCACTGTATGGGGCTGCAGGTGTGTTGTGGCTCTGTTGTCCTGATCACCGTACAGAGCTGCAGGTGTGTTGTGGCTCTGTTACCCTGATCACTGTACAGGGCTGCAGATGTGATGGGTCTGTTACCCTGATCACTGTACGGGGCTGCAGGTGTGATGAGTCTGTTACCCTGATCACTGTACGGGGCTGCAGGTGTGTTTTGCTCTGTTACCCTGATCACTGTACGGAGCTGCAGGTGTGTTGTGTCTGTGTTAACCCGATCACTGTACGGGGCTGCAGGTGTGATGTGGCTCTGTTGTCCTGATCACTGTACAGGGCTGCTGGTGTGTTGTGGCTCTGTTACCCTGATCACTGTACAGGGCTGCAGATGTGATGTGTCTGTTACCCTGATCACTGTATGGGGCTGCAGGTGTGTTGTGGCTCTGTTACCCTGATCACTGTACGGGGCTGCAGGTGTGTTGTGTCTGCGTTACCCTGATTACTGTACGGGGCTGCAGATGTGATGCGTCTGTTACCCTGATCACTGTACGGAGCTGCAGGTGTGTTGGGTCTCTGTTACCCTGATCACTGTACGGGGCTGCAGGTGTGTTGTGTCTCTGTTACACTGATCACTGTACAGGGCTGCTGGTGTGTTGTGGCTCTGTTACCCTGATCACTGTACGGGGCTGCAGGTGTGTTGGGTATCTGTTACCCTGATCACTGTACTAAGCTGCAGGTGTGATGTTTCTGTTACCTTGATCACTGTATGGGGCTGCAGGTGTGTTGGGTCTCTGTTACCCTGATCACTGTACGGAGCTGCAGGTGTGTTGTGGCTGTGTTACCCTGATTACTGTACGGGGCTGCAGGTGTGATGCATCTGTTACCCTGATCACTGTACGGAGCTGCAGGTGTTGTGTCTCTGTTACCCTGATCACTGTACGGGGCTGCAGGTGTGTTGGGTCTCTGTTACCCTGATCACTGTACGGGGCTGCAGGTGTGTTGTGACTCTGTTACACTGATCACTGTACAGGGCTGCTGGTGTGTTGTGGCTCTGTTAACCTGATCACTGTACGGGGCTGCAGGTGTGTTGGGTCTCTGTTACCCTGATCACTGTACGGAGCTGCAGGTGTGATGTGTCTGTTACCCTGATCACTGTACGGGGCTGCAGGTGTGTTGGGTCTCTGTTACCCTGATCACTGTACGGGGCTGCAGGTGTGTTGTGGCTCTGATACCCTGATCACTGTACAGGGCTGCTGGTGTGTTGTGGCTCTGTTACCCTGATCACTGTATGGGGCTGCAGGTGTGTTGTGGCTCTGTTTCCCTGATCACTGTACGGAGCTGCTGGTGTGTTGTGTCTCTGTTACCCTGATCACTGCAGGGGGCTGCAGGTGTGATGTGGCTCTGTTACCCTGATCACTGTACGGGGCTGCAGGTGTGATGTGGCTCTGTTACCCTGATCACTGTACGGAGCTGCAGGTGTGTTGTGTCTCTGTTACCCTGATCACTGTACGGGGCTCCAGGTGTGTTGTGTCTCTGTTACACTGTTCACTGTACGGGGCTGCAGGTGTGTTGTGTCTCTGTTACCCTGATCACTGTATGGGGCTGCAGGTGTGATGTGTATGTGTTACCCTGATCACTGTACGGAGCTGCAGATGTGTTGTGTCTCTGTTACCCTTATCACTGTACGGGGCTGCAGGTGTGTTGTGGCTCTGTTACCCTGATCACTATATGGAGCTGCAGGTGTGTTGTGGCTTTGTTGTCCTGATCACTGTACAGGGCTGCTGGTGTGTTGTGTCTCTATTACCCTGATCACTGTACAGAGCTGCAGGTGTGTTGTGTCTGTGTTACCCTGATCACTGTACGGGGCTGCAGGTGTGATGTGTCTGTTACCCTGATCACTGTACGGGGCTGCAGGTGAGTTTGGCTCTGTTACCCTGATCACTATATGGAGCTGCAGGTGTGTTGTGGCTCTGTTGTCCTGATCACTGTACAGGGCTGCTGGTGTGTTGTGTCTCTGTTACCCTGATCACTGTACGGAGCTGCAGGTGTGTTGTGTCTGTGTTACCCTGATCACTGTACGGGGCTGCAGGTGTGATGTGTCTGTTACCCTGATCACTGTACGGGGCTGCAGGTGAGTTTGGCTCTGTTACCCTGATCACTGTACGGAGCTGCAGGTGTGATGTGTCTGTTACCCTGATCACTGTACGGGGCTGCAGGCCTGTTGGGTCTGTTACCCTGATCACTGTACGGGGCTGCAGGCGTGTTGGGTCTCTGTTACCCTGATCACTGTACGGGGCTGCAGGTGTGTTGGGTCTCTGTTACCCTGATCACTGTACGGGGCTGCAGGTGTGTTGGGTCTCTGTTACCCTGATCACTGTACGGGGCTGCAGGTTTGTTGTGTCTCTGTTACACTGATCACTGTACGGGGTTGCAGGTGTGTTGGGTCTCTGTTACACTAATCACTGTACGGGGCTGCAGGTGTGTTGTGTCTGTGTTACCCTGATCACTGTACGGGGCTGCAGGTGTGATGTGTCTGTTACCCTGATCACTGTACGGGGCTGCAGGTGTGTTGTGTCTGTAATACCCTGATCACTGTACGGGGCTGCAGGTGTGTTGGGTCTCTGTTACCCTGATCACTGTACGGGGCTGCAGGTGTGTTGTGTCTCTGTTACACTGATCACTGTTCGGGGTTGCAGGTGTGTTGGGTCTCTGTTACCCTGATCACTGTACGGGGCTGCAGGTGTGTTGTGTCTCTGTTACACTAATCACTGTACGGGGCTGCAGGTGTGATGTGTCTGTTACCCTGATCACTGTACGGGGCTGCATGTGTGTTGTGTCTCTGTTACCCTGATCACTGTACGGGGCTGCAGGTGTGATGGGTCTCTGTTACCCTGATCACTGTAGGGGGCTGTCACTGTACAGGGCCTGCCGGTGCGATATGTCTGTTACCCTGGT
The DNA here is from genome assembly GCA_029721435.1 of Gymnothorax reevesii. Classification (NCBI taxonomy): domain Eukaryota; kingdom Metazoa; phylum Chordata; class Actinopteri; order Anguilliformes; family Muraenidae; genus Gymnothorax; species Gymnothorax reevesii. The sequence continues at coordinate 163,049,038 of CM056575.1, forward strand.
CACTGTACGGGGCTGCAGGTGTGTTGTGTCTGTGTTACCCTGATCACTGTACGGGGCTGCAGGTGTGATGTGTCTGTTACCCTGATCACTGTACGGGGCTGCAGGTGTGTTGTGTCTGTAATACCCTGATCACTGTACGGGGCTGCAGGTGTGTTGGGTCTCTGTTACCCTGATCACTGTTCGGGGTTGCAGATGTGTTGGGTCTCTGTTACCCTGATCACTGTACGGGGCTGCAGGTGTGTTGTGTCTCTGTTACACTAATCACTGTACGGGGCTGCAGGTGTGTTGTGTCTGTGTTACCCTGATCACTGTACGGGGCTGCAGGTGTGATGTGTCTGTTACCCTGATCACTGTACGGGGCTGCATGTGTGTTGTGTCTCTGTTACCCTGATCACTGTACGGGGCTGCAGGTGTGATGGGTCTCTGTTACCCTGATCACTGTAGGGGGCTGTCACTGTACAGGGCCTGCCGGTGCGATATGTCTGTTACCCTGGTCACTGTACGGGGCTGCAGGTGTGTTGTGTCTGTGTTACCCTGATCACTGTACGGGGCTGCAGGTGTGATGTGTCTGTTACACTGATCACTGTACAGGGCTGCAGGTGTGATGTGTTTGTTACCCTGATCACTCTCCTGGGCTGCAGGTGTGTTGGTTCTGTGTTACCCTGATCTCTGTACGGGGCTGCAGGTGTGTTGGGTGTCTGTTACCCTGATCACTGTACGGGGCTGCAGGTTTGTTGTGTCTCTGTTACACTGATCACTGTACGGGGTTGCAGGTGTGTTGGGTCTCTGTTACCCTGATCACTGTACGGGGCTGCAGGTTTGTTGTGTCTGTGTTACCCTGATCACTGTACGGGGCTGCAGGTGTGATGTGTCTGTTACCCTGATCACTGTTCGGGGCTGCATGTGTGTTGTGTCTCTGTTACCCTGATCACTGTACGGGGCTGCAGGTGTGTTGGGTCTCTGTTACCCTGATCACTGTACAGGGCTGCAGGTGTGATGTGGCTCTGTTACCCTGATCACTGTACGGGGCTGCAGGTGTGATGTGGCTCTGTTACCCTGATCACTGTACGGGGCTGCAGGTGTGATGTGGCTCTGTTACCCTGATCACTGTACGGGGCTGCAGGTGTGATGTGGCTCTGTTACCCTGATCACTGTACGGGGCTGCAGGTGTGATGTGGCTCTGTTACCCTGATCACTGTACGGGGCTGCAGGTGTGTTGTGTCTGTGTTACCCTGATCACTGTACGGGGCTCCAGGTGTGATGTGTCTGTTACCCTGATCACTGTTCGGGGCTGCATGTGTGTTGTGTCTCTGTTACCCTGATCACTGTACGGGGCTGCAGGTGTGATGGGTCTCTGTTACCCTGATCACTGTACAGGGCCTGCCAGTGCGATGTGTCTGTTACCCTGGTCACTGTACGGGGCTGCAGGTGTGTTGTGTCTGTGTTACCCTGATCACTGTACGGGGCTCCAGGTGTGATGTGTCTGTTACACTGATCACTGTACAGGGCTGCAGGTGTGATGTGTCTGTTACCCTGATCACTCTCCTGGGCTGCAGGTGTGTTGGGTCTCTGTTACCCTGATCTCTGTACGGGGCTGCAGGTGTGTTGGGTCTCTGTTAGCCTGATCTCTGTACAGGGCTGCAGGTGTGTTGTGTCTGTTACACTGATCACTGTACGGGGCTGCAGGTGTGATGTGTCTGTTACCCTGATCACTCTCCTGGGCTGCAGGTGTGTTGGGTCTCTGTTACCCTGATCTCTGTACGGGGCTGCAGGTGTGTTGGGTCTCTGTTAGCCTGATCTCTGTACAGGGCTGCAGGTGTGTTGGGTCTCTGTTACCCTGATCTCTGTACGGGGCTGCAGGTGTGATGTGTCTGTTACCCTGATCACTCTCCTGGGCTGCAGGTGTGTTGGGTCTCTGTTACCCTGATCTCTGTACGGGGCTGCAGGTGTGTCCTGGTCAGTATAACAGAGTTCTCTGTCTTGCTCCCCTCCTGGAGGTCCCTCGCTCTCCCGGTTTTCCTTATCTTTGGTCGTTATAAATGAACCTGCTGTGACGCCTGAGAGGGATAATGATTGTTTTGTTTGTCCGCAGGTGGAGAGGATAGATGTGTTTCATTTGGAGATGTCTGGACCAGCAGAGACCCTACAATCCCCATCCACACACTACTCTACTTACTGTTATATTTCCTGTGGAAAATGCCTTTGTACATTTAGATTTAACACACAGGGTTCTGATCAGAGCATCGCGACACAAGACTCATCACTGCAGCATCAGGTCTGTTTTGCTAGTGTCTGTATTGTTATGCAAGTCTTGGGTAAAGACTGAAGTAATCAGTCTGATGTGGCGGGGACAGGTCTGTTACACAAGTGCTTGGTCGTGTTGTGCACGTTATGAAAGTGTCATGTCCGTTACGGAAGTGTCTGGTTTGATTGGAAGTCTCGGGTACATTATGGCAGCATCAGGTCCATTACAGAGCTGTCAGGTTTTATCTGGAAATGTCGCGTGTTACGCAGGTATCACGTAAGTCATGGAGTTGTCAGGTTCTTTTCCAGAAGTGTCTCTCTTGATATGGAAGTCTCCGGTGCATTGCAGAAGTGAGCGGTCTTATATGGAAGCATCACGTTTGTTACGGACCTGTTCGAATGAGTTTTGATGTTGAGGGGTCGGGTTCACAGGTACCACACAGTGCATTGTTTTATTCTATTTCGTTTCTTTGTGCGGCATTAATTGTGTCTCGTCACATTGAGCTGAATCTTATAACCTTCATTTTGTTCTGCATTTCCTTCCAAGTTAAGACCTACTTCAGGTGACAGTCGTACACGGTGCCTTTCCACACTGCGGGGGTTCGAAGTTTTAAACTCTGGGTAAATAGATTAGGTTTCAGGTGTGATTTGTTATGGTGGTGAGAGGGTGTGCTTGTCTGTGGTAGTGGGGGAGTTTTATGGAGTTTTCCATCAGGTTGTGTCTGGAAATGGGGCTTCTGTGTGTACTAGAGACCTTCCACTACTCAAACTGGCGTGTAGTCTGAGGCTAACCTCGCTCAGGGCTGATATTTTCACTCCAGCGCACTGGAGTGCCACATGCTGAAACGCTGTACACAGGTCAGTGCCCTGATGGCTGTCAATGCTGCGTCGTGGCTTTTAGATGGAAGCTGCTGTATCCTCTGTTTTATTCAGATATTTTGGCTGTTTCAGCAAAACTGCACTGTGGAGTGTGAAGGCCAACGCTTGATCTGGCAAATGCACTCAAACTGTCTCTCTCTCTCTTACACACACACACACACACACACACACGGTGGGGGGTGCGGGGTCTTGGGCTTACCGGGTCAGCAGGGTGTGAATTTTGAGTGACGGTTCAGGATTAAAGCAGCACTGCTCTGGCTAATGCATGAAGCAGGAATCCATGCCCGCCTCTCCCTGCGTTCCCCTGGGTCAGCTGCAGTGCGCACTTCGGCCTCTAGAGGTCTCTACAGTCCTGATTTTGCCATGACTGATGAGTTTCAGAAACTTGAGCTCAAAAAATAACAACCTGATTCCCAGAGACGTTTTTATTATTATTCGATTAACTGAGTAAGCTTGAGTAAAAAATTTTTTTGAGTAAAAAAAATGTATTTTGTAATTCATGAGTTCAGAGAACAGGAATCCTATGTGGAACATTTTAATTATTTTACTTTGTTTTTAGAAACTGATTGAGAAAATAAAAATGCTTTTATCCTGCCTGTGTGGTTTGTGATGCTGAGTGTGTCTTCCTCTCGGCCCATCCTGTGTCTGTGTAGTGATCGATGTTCGGTGTGTCTTCCTCTCGGCCCATCCTGTGTCTGTGTGGTGATCGATGTTCGGTGTGTCTTCCTCTCGGCCCATCCTGTGTCTGTGTAGTGATCGATGTTCGGTGTGTCTTCCTCTCGGCCCATCCTGTGTCTGTGTAGTGATCGATGTTCGGTGTGTCTTCCTCTCGGTCCATCCTGTGTCTGTGTGGTGATCGATGTTCGGTGTGTCTTCCTCTCGGCCCATCCTGTGTCTGTGTGGTGATCGATGTTCGGTGTGTCTTCCTCTCGGCCCATCCTGTGTCTGTGTGGTGATCGATGTTCGGTGTGTCTTCCTCTCGGTCCATCCTGTGTCTGTGTGGTGATCGATGTTCGGTGTGTCTTCCTCTCGGTCCATCCTGTGTCTGTGTGGTGATCGATGTTCGGTATGTCTTCCTCTCGGCCCATCCTGTGTCTGTGTGGTGATCGATGTTCGGTGTGTCTTCCTCTCGGCCCATCCTGTGTCTGTGTGGTGATCGATGTTCGGTGTGTCTTCCTCTCGGTCCATCCTGTGTCTGTGTGGTGATCGATGTTCGGTGTGTCTTCCTCTCGGTCCATCCTGTGTCTGTGTGGTGATCGATGTTCGGTGTGTCTTCCTCTCGGCCCATCCTGTGTCTGTGTGGAACTACCAGAATTGAAATAAAATTATTACAATTCTCATTTATTGCAAAACTGGTTGTAAAACATGTTTTCCAACCATTTTTGCAATGAACAAGATTTGCAAAGTCACCAAGAAATAAACTGGCAAGAGATTTTCCCAGCCCCTTTAAATATGACTTACAACACAAAACTACAAGAATTCCAACATAAATACCTCATGCACAAATTCCTAAACAACCCGTTTCTTTTCAAATGTGATGTTTTGACTGTGCTACCTATGTGTCAAGGGCTTGGAGGTGAAGACAGGATGCTTTGTTTAATCGATAAACTTCTGTGTTTCCTCAGCACATCTCCTTGATTGTCTGACCTCTTTCGTTCTGTTCAGTTTTCTTTTACATTGTATTATGCATATTGCATCGACATCAAATTCCATCATATGTTTACTGTGTGTGTGTGTGTGTATATATATATATATATATATATATATATACACACACATATATGGTGTCCTGTAAGCCCATGCGGGCTGGGCTATGTATATTAGCATGACACCTAAATAAAAAATTCATTCATTGTAAACTTAAAAACTATAATATTTGTGATTTCTGCAATATGTGAATAGATTCAAAAAGGCATACGTTCTGGGAATGTCATTCAAAAGCTATGCTCGGAAGTAAAAACAATTTTCATAAACAATATAACATTGCAACATTGAGTTATCCTATGAAAAAAAACAAGCTTTTGCAATAACAAATCAAATACTTTCACACAAAATAAGGCGATTAACTTCCTTATAACCAAATATTTCATCTTCAGGTGTAAATGCAGAGGCAATACCAGAAATATCACATTTCATCAACTATTTTAAACACTGGCTAAAAATTGAAGAAGCACTTTCACTTTTAACAAACCAACAAACCACTTATAACGATACCTGGACCACCCTTTTCTAAAACTAACATTTTCCATTTTTTCATTATAGTTATTTTTTTTACCATCCTACACAACCACAAAAACAACATAATCAGTATACGCCCATTAACTTTAGCCTAAACAACAGTCTTTAAATGGATCTTTAGCCTGAGAAAATGTCATAATTGTCTAATAGATTTTTCCAGTCTTCGGCTTTGATATTCCAATTAACAAGTTTGCATTAGCTTTGAAAATGTTTTTGTTACAATTCTGGGTTATTACAAAAGTGGTTGGAAAAACTACTTTTTAACTATTTTTGCAATAAACCAGATTTGTAATAACTTTATTTCAAAGTTCAAAGAATGTATGCAGATGTCCTTTTTTATTGTACTGGCTATTTACAATTCTGTGAGACTGTTATTATGAAAAACGTCCAAATTATTAATTTAAAACAATCATAATGATACAATGAGACATGTCAATCGATTCCCTTTATGATGAACCTAATGATTTCCAACTTATGACTAACTTCTTGACCTGTCCATTGAAAATATTTTGTTACAATACTGGTTTATTGCAAAACTGGTTGGAAAACATGTTGTGGTACTTTTGTTCCACGTTACAATTGCAACAGACTGCACATTAATTTTGTACTCTGAGTTGGTTGGTGGCTTTATTTAAAAGGGCAACTCATTTAAATGGCTCATATTTATTTGGTGCTGGTCTGATGATGTAAATGATATGTTTGCAATTTAATGTCCAGATCCACTATACTGGGTAAAAGACCACAGTCACATGTGAAACACAAGACGGAGAAATGATGTTAAAAAAATTATTTAGAGAAATTTGATCTGAGCTTAGTGAATCATCATTGTAATATTTACTTCTGCCATCATTCGTGATATTTCATATTTATTTTTCATTTCTGTAATCAATTAAAATTTTAAGGATGAATTATAGAATATTTTGATTTTATGCAGTCTCTTAATAAGTCAAAGAAAAGCTATATCCTGGGACTGAAATAAAAACCTCCATCGTACTGAAAGTCATTTTTAAATTTCAATTGTAAAAAGTTAAATCAACTGAATTAAATTATTTTTAATTTAATTGATCATTTTTGAGAAAAAAGAGTAAAAGAAGTTGGCGTTGCTGGAACCAGGCAGATTTAGAAGAAAACACAGAAACTAAAAAATGAGAGGACACTGCGTTTAAAGCCTGGTTTGTGTTCGTGCTGTTGAACAAGATGAGCTTCTTTAAAAGCTACGAGGGAAAAGAGAACCTGAACAGCTGACATACATTACAGTGTTTTTCCCTGATTATTTGACTTGAAACAATTTAATGCTGACTAATCCTAATCCTGTCACAAACTTGGATGAGTGATTTTTTGTCTTAAAGACTTAAATTTCATTCACTACTGAGGTTTCTTCCAAAGTATGTCTCATACAGACACACACACGTATATACATGTTTTTATATATATACACATTTTTTTTTTAACCCATTTTGTATTTCAGAGCATAACCTGTTATGTGTTATGTATATAACCACACCAGGTCCGATCTGAAACTGTTATTTATTAAAGGTGTCAGTACTGACCCAGTCAGCTTCAGCACAGTGCGCAGGAATCACAAATGATAAAATCATCAACAAATCTTTTCGCTACACTTCAGTGCTCACGCTGCGACACAAACCCTTCACAAACAGGCATATTTCCTGCTCCAATGTCAGGAATGTTTTCACTCATTTTTTTCAGAGAAAAAGAATACATGCAGTCCCATATTGATCCACTTATTCTGCCTGCTGTGATTTCTCTCTGCCCTACAAATTAAAATTTGTTTTAAATTAATATTGAGCATCAGAACAATTAAGGACTTTCAACAAAGCATCTGAAAACTGCAGGAACTTTGTAACAGGTGCATTTGAGCTGGAGGACGTAACTGAAGGTAACACTGAAGTGGTTGCATTATTTTTCAGAAATAAGTGAGATCTCAACTCTAACTGGTAACATGTTAAGCAGTGATGTGGAATGTGCGGTCATTTCCTCATTTCTAGTTGTCCAAAAAGTTTCACGCAACAGAAAATGCATTCAATTCCAGTTCAAAATATTTTTGATGAAGACATTTTATCACTCAGATGTGTATTAACATCTCTTAAGAGCTGAAGTATTAAGATGTGTATTAACATCTCTTAAGAGCTGAAGTAAATGTGGTATTTACAAATTGTGCAAACAAATTAGCAGTTTCAATAAAATGATGATAATCAATGAATCGGCTCATTTGAGATATGAAGCTCTATTGATGTAAACATAATAAATTATAGTCAATTATCTATGGTGATACTTCACATTATACTTTTGTAATTATTATTATTATTATTTAATTTTAATCTAATTGAAATATTTGTATTCCATTCGAAATATTGATTTAAATAACAGTAAAAATCGTACCAAATGAGATCACTTTAGAATAACATTTGGCAAAAAAAAAATAAACTCCTGAGCAAGTTCAAGTTCTAAATGATGTCAATTCAAATCTAATCTAACAAATATGACTCTTATGTCCCATTGTCAGATAATATAACCCTTATGTCCCATGGTCAGATAATATAACTCTTATGTCCCATGTTCAGATAATATAACCCTTATGTCCCATGGTCAGATAATATAACTCTTATGTCCCATGGTCAGATAATATAACCCTTATGTCCCATGGTCAGATAATATAACCCTTATGTCCCATGGTCAGATAATATAACCCTTATGTCCCATGGTCAGATAATATAACCCTTATGTCCCATGGTCAGATAATATAACTCTTATGTCCCATGGTCAGATAATATAACCCTTATGTCCCATGGTCAGATAATATAACCCTTATGTCCCATGGTCAGATAATATAACTCTTATGTCCCATGGTCAGATAATATAACTCTTATGTCCCATGGTCAGATAATATAACTCTTATGTCCCATGGTCAGATGATATAACTCTTATGTCCCATGGTCAGATAATATAACTCTTATGTCCCATGGTCAGATAATATAACTCTTATGTCCCATGGTCAGATAATATAACTCTTCTGTCCCATGGTCAGATAATATAACCCTTATGTCCCATGGTCAGATAATATAACTCTTATGTCCCATGGTCAGATAATATAACTCTTATGTCCCATGGTCAGATAATATAACTCTTATGTCCCATGGTCAGATAATATAACTCTTATGTCCCATGGTCAGATAATATAACCCTTATGTCCCATGTTCAGATAATATAACTCTTATGTCCCATGGTCAGATAATATAACTCTTATATCCCATGGTCAGATAATATAACTCTTTTGTCCCATGGTCAGATAATATAACCCTTATGTCCCATGGTCAGATAATATAACTCTTATGTCCCTTGTTCAGATAATATAACCCTTATGTCCCATGGTCAGATAATATAACTCTTATGTCCCATGGTCAGATAATATAACTCTTATGTCCCATGGTCAGATAATTTAACCCTTATGTCCCATGGTCAGATAATATAACTCTTATGTCCCATGGTCAGATAATATAACCCTTATGTCCCATGGTCAGATAATATAACTCTTATGTCCCATGGTCAGATAATATAACTCTTATGTCCCATGGTCAGATAATATAACTCTTATGTCCCTTGTTCAGATAATATAACCCTTATGTCCCATGGTCAGATAATATAACTCTTATGTCCCATGGTCAGATAATATAACTCTTATGTCCCATGGTCAGATAATATAACTCTTATGTCCCATGGTCAGATAATTTAACCCTTATGTCCCATGGTCAGATAATATAACTCTTATGTCCCATGGTCAGATAATATAACCCTTATGTCCCATGGTCAGATAATATAACTCTTATGTCCCATGGTCAGATAATATAACTCTTATGTCCCATGGTCAGATAATATAACCCTTATGTCCCATGGTCAGATAATTTAACCCTTATGTCCCATGGTCAGATAATATAACTCTTATGTCCCATGGTCAGATAATATAACTCTTATGTCCCATGGTCAGATAATATAACTCTTATGTCCCATGTTCAGATAATATAATTATGTCCCATGGTCAGATAATATAACTCCTATGTCCCATGGTCAGATATTATAACCCTTATGTCCCATGGTCAGATAATATAACTCTTATGTCCCATGGTCAGATAATATAACCCTTATGTCTCATGGTCAGATAATTTAACCCTTATGTCCCATGGTCAGATAATATAACTCTTATGTCCCATGGTCAGATAATATAACCCTTATGTCCCATGGTCAGATAATATAACCCTTATGTCCCATGGTCAGATAATATAACTCTTATGTCCCATGGTCAGATAATATAACTCTTATGTCCCATGGTCAGATAATATAACTCTTATGTCCCATGGTCAGATAATATAACTCTTATGTCCCATGGTCAGATAATATAACCCTTATGTCCCATGGTCAGATAATATAACTCTTATGTCCCATGGTCAGATAATTTAACCCTTATGTCCCATGGTCAGATAATATAACTCTTCTGTCCCATGGTCAGATAATATAACCCTTATGTCCCATGGTCAGATAATATAACTCTTATGTCCCATGGTCAGATAATATAACTCTTCTGTCCCATGGTCAGATAATATAACCCTTATGTCCCATGGTCAGATAATATAACTCTTATGTCCCATGGTCAGATAATATAACTCTTCTGTCCCATGGTCAGATAATATAACCCTTATGTCCCATGGTCAGATAATATAACTCTTATGTCCCATGGTCAGATAATATAACTCTTATGTCCCATGGTCAGATAATATAACTCTTATGTCCCATGGTCAGATAATATAACTCTTCTGTCCCATGGTCAGATAATATAACCCTTATGTCCCATGGTCAGATAATATAACTCTTATGTCCCATGGTCAGATAATATAACTCTTATATCCCATGGTCAGATAATATAACTCTTATGTCCCATGGTCAGATAATATAACCCTTATGTCCCATGGTCAGATAATATAACTCTTATGTCCCTTGTTCAGATAATATAACCCTTATGTCCCATGGTCAGATAATATAACTCTTATGTCCCATGGTCAGATAATATAACCCTTATGTCCCATGGTCAGATAATTTAACCCTTATGTCCCATGGTCAGATAATATAACCCTTATGTCCCATGGTCAGATAATATAACTCTTATGTCCCATGGTCAGATAATATAACCCTTATGTCCCATGGTCAGATAATATAACCCTTATGTCCCATGGTCAGATAATATAACCCTTATGTCCCATGGTCAGATAATAGAACTCTTATGTCCCATGGTCAGATAATATAACCCTTATGTCCCATGGTCAGATAATATAACCCTTATGTCCCATGGTCAGATAATATAACTCTTATGTCCCATGGTCAGATAATATAACTCTTATGTCCCATGGTCAGATAATATAACCCTTATGTCCCATGGTCAGATAATATAACCCTTATGTCCCATGGTCAGATAATATAACCCTTATGTCCCATGGTCAGATAATATAACTCTTATGTCCCATGGTCAGATAATATAACTCTTATGTCCCATGGTCAGATAATATAACTCTTATGTCCCATGGTCAGATAATATAACCCTTATGTCCCATGGTCAGATAATATAACCCTTATGTCCCATGGTCAGATAATATAACTCTTATGTCCCATGGTCAGATAATATAACTCTTATGTCCCATGGTCAGATAATATAACTCTTATGTCCCATGGTCAGATAATATAACTCTTATGTCCCATGGTCAGATAATATAACCCTTATGTCCCATGGTCAGATAATATAACCCTTATGTCCCATGGTCAGATAATATAACCCTTATGTCCCATGGTCAGATAATATGAGGAGAAAAAATCCAGATAAACAGCTTTGTCCTGCATGCTTAAGTCTTGACATTGTTCACTGTCATTTTTAAAGACAAAATTTTTCTCATTAAAAATGTACTTGAACAAAAATATTAATTATTAAGCAAGTATCTGTAACTCCCTTAATATCACGTTCATCCTCCGGGACTCGTAACATGTTGGACTTTATTTCTCGGTGTGATCGTAGAAGGGAGATTTAATTTTCATTAAAAACATCTTCCTCATCAGTTCCTCATCAGAGTTTGAGACTGAACGTGGTGGGCTCATCATGGATTAAATGCACTGGTTACCTTTACAGCTTTTGTTTAACCGAAAAATGGCAGGAATCGCCACTCCAGACTGGCTTCTTGCATGCGGTAGCTTGACTGAAGTCTAACAGCAGGGGGCACTGTTTACATTTGTGAATGTTTTACGACCATTCCCACTGGGGTAGAAAGATGGCGAAATTTGCCCAAACCTCCGGCTTACAAAACGGATACATATTGAGCAGAAATATCACTGTCCTTTCTGTGAACCCTACATCTTTCCTGGGGGGTAGTCGAAGGACCGGGGGAGTGGCTCTGATCTTTCCTTTGATTTCATTGGGCCAGGCAGTAGCCAACGGACTATTCTGTGGTACGTGATTGGGTGAGCGCTGGGAAGTGGAGGAAGAGGTGGTGGGCAGGATTTTCGCGTAGAGAAATGTAGGTTACGCGACAGAATCAGAAATGGCGGAAATTGTGTAACTATTTTCTAACGGTGAACTTTATGTGAACTTGGTTTTTGCTGTGGGGGGGGGGGTTTAAATGAGAGACATGAAGGGAGGTGGGGGTGCACAACAGTGCTGGGTTTTACTTGCGTATGCCCTGTAAATGACCCCAGACTGACCGCGTGAAGAGTGTTTGACTGATTGGGAGCGTGTTGATATGTGTGTATGTGTGTATGTGTATGTGTGTGTGTGTGTGTGTGTGTGTGTGTGTGTGTGTGTGTGTGTATTAATGCAATTTCACCACTTCAGATATGCAAAACTCTTATCCTCACCAGAATCATTCACTTTCCTCTCGGCTTCAAGTTTTCCTGAACAGGAAAGAGTCACAAAGTCCCCTGATCCATGTGTACCCAATGCATTCCTCTCAGTTATGAAAACAGAGGAACAAGAGCTTCAAAATAAGAGCTCAGGGCTGAGAGGTGTAGTCAGAACTCACCAGACTAAGTTAAACATGGTGTGTGTGCGTGTGTGTGTGTGTGTGTGAGTGCGGGTGAGTGCACTGGGTGTCCAGAGAGAGCCGCACAGGACCAGATCGAGGTAGGGCACTGAAATGTCACGGTAAGTCATTGCTGCAGACGTAGGCTGTTTAAAGGGTAAACGCCAGACTGAATTTGGCTCTTTGGAGTATCTGAGACTGCACTCCACTGCAAGCCAAACCCAGCACCGCAGTTCTGATACGGCTCTGCTGAAATCCTGGAAGGGTTTTTCACATTGACTCAATCCTGGAAGAGTGTTTCACTTTGACTCCATCCTGGAAGGGTTTTTCACATCTACTCAATCCTGGAAGAGTATTTTTTTTTTCTCTCTTTTTTAGCCCACCACCACCCCCCCTCTTTGGAGGACAACTTAATTATTTTGCCGAACTTAAATACAATGATGTATCACCTCTTGAGGGAGGGACTAAACGAAGAAAAAGCAGAAAAGAAAAAAAATATATCGCAATGAAAGGAAAAAAACCTAGAAAATAAAGAACGTAACCACACACCAACAACTCTCAAAGCTATCAGTCCTCCTGTGACCCCCCAAACCTCCTAAAGCCTCATCATTCCAATGCATGATTAGAATTGTATTTTACGTGCAATGATGTCTCCATAAGAAGAAAAAAAAAAAGGACAGATCACACTAACTTATTCACGCAGATAAGATTCATTCATATGGTGAGTAATGCCCATCCCTCACCTGTACTTATTTTCTGCCACACCCTTAAACATTCAGATGCTCTGCCCAGGTTTCTCATAGCTATACCTTCCAGATTATAGTTCTTTTTAACAAACATTTTGAAGTTACTTAATCTTAGTGCATTCTTATTTTGTGTATTAAAAATAAAGATTTTTCCAAGAACTATAATTATATTATTTAATTTTAGACAAATGTCTCTTAGGTCCCCCAGCATAACAGTAAACAAGGTCACCTCGACTGGAATATTAAGTGTTTGTAGCCATTTCTGCACCTGTATCCAGAAGCCAACAGCATATGGACAATACCAGAATAAGTGGACCAAGGTTTCTTCCTCGTCCTCACAAAGTCTGCATGTATCGGATTCCTTTATCCCCCATATTTGCAACATTTTATTTGTTGCCAAGATTTTATATAACAATTTGTATTGGAAAATTCTAGTCCTTGTCCCAATAGAAATTTGATTATTTAAGTTAAAAACTCGTAGCCAAGGGATTGGTGTGTCTACGAAATCCTCCCAATATGTATGAATTCTGTAGGGAATTTTAAGTTATTTTTCTCCATAAAAAAATTGTACATTTTCCTATTGATTTTTTTATGAGCAACCCAACTGAAATTTTTTATGGAGGGCCGACATACTAGTTCCTGAGAAGTTATTTTGTTCGTCTTACTTTTCCATTCTGAAGGCAGTGCTGCAGCCAATTGATTGTAATTCTGTATGGAGCAAAGGGCACCATACCTATTACAAAAACTATTGTATGACATTAGTTTCCCATTTTCATCAATGAGATCATTCAGAAAATAAATGCCCAGAGCAGACATTTGTTTCCATATAAATGGATATCGTTTAATTGTAATATTTGAGTTAAACCATATTATTTGTTGTAAGATTTCTTCAGGGTGGTCTGGTGGATGGTACTGAAAACTCAACCAAGCTTTTATAGACTCTTTTAGAAAGACTGATGAATTGGCCATGACTTCTTGAATAAACAGGGGAATATGGAGTGATCTTAATTGCAGAAATGGAAAGAGCTGGCTTTCAGATATGTGATGAAATGTACATAATAATCTGTAAGAAAACCAGTTTGGCTTATGATAGATTTTTTGAATCATTGATGCTTTTAAAATTAGATCCAATGCTTTTAAATTTAGTAATCTTAATCCTCCATGTTCATAGTTGTTGTATAAATATTTCCTTTTTATTTTTTCTAGTTTATTATTCCAGATGAATTTAAATATCTTCTGTTCATATAATTTGAAGGCAGATCTGATGGTGAAGGTAAGGACATAAATAGATATGTAAATTGAGAAACAATCAAGGAATTAATTAGAGCAATTTTTCCATATAACGTTAACTGTTGACCTTTCCAAGGTAGCAGCCTTTTATCCATTTTGCTACATTTTAATTTAAAGTTTGTATCCATTAATCCCTTCATGTCTTTTGGTATATGGATCCCAAGGACATTTACTGGTCCATCTGTCCATTGTATAGGAAAGAGGCATGGTAAACTGAAGTGCGTATCCTTTAATGATCCAATTCTCAATAAGCTACATTTTTCATAATGTGGTTTTAGGCCTGAGTATTTTGAGAAAGTATTTAGGTCTTCAATAAGGTTTTGAAGAGTAGACATTTGAGGATTTATGGGAAAATTTATATCATCTGCATACATCGATACCTTAAATTCCACCCCATTAATTTCTAGTCCTTTTATACTGTCATTGGCTCTAACTTTTATCCCCAACATCTCTATGGCTATGATAAAGAGGTATGGCGATAAAGGACAACCTTGTTTATGTCCTCTGAACAGTGGTATCCGGTCTGAAAAATGTCCATTATTTATAATTTTACAGCATGGTTCATGACATAGTACTTTTATCCATTTTATTAGGGACTTCCCAAAATTGAAAAAATCTAGGCATTTATAAATAAAATCTAATCTTACCTTATCAAAGGCCTTTTCAAAATCAGCAATGAAAACTAAGCCAGGTTTTTTGTTTTATCATAATATTCCATTATTTCTAATAGTTGACGAATATTTTCTCCAATATATCTTCCGTGGAGGAAGCCTGTTTGGTCATAATGAATTATATCCGGTAAAAGTCTTTTCATTCTTTGAGCAATACATTTTGCCAGTATTTTTGCATCACAACATTGTAACATTAATGGCCGCCAGTTTTTAAGATAGGCTGGGTCTTTATACTGTCCTTGTGGGTCCTGCTATAATAATAATGAGATGGCCTATTTTTTGTGTGACTGATAAAGGAATAATTAAAACATGAGAGCAAAGGGGCCTTAATCTCCTCATAAAATATTTGATAAACTTCAACAGGAATGCCATCAAGTCCAGGTGTTGTATCACTTTGAAAAGAGAAGATGGCTTCCTGTAGTTCTTCCTCTGAAATTAAACCCTCACATGTACTTCTCTGTGTCTCAGAGAGCTTGTTAGTGTAGTCAATGGGTAAAAAGTCCTCACATTGCTCATCAGATAGTGCCTCTGGTTTATTTTTAAAGGAGAATATTTCTTTGAAGTATTTTGTTTCTTCTGTCAATATAATAGCTGTTGACATACAAATTTCACCATCATTTTTTATTAATTTAGTTATATTCTTCTTTGAGGAGTTTCTATGTAGAAGTTTCAGAAAGAACTTGTTACATTTTTCCCCTTTCCTGATCCATTTAGCCATTTTCTTCAAATAAATATCCTCAGCTCTTTGTTTAAAAAGTGCTTCAAGTTCACCTTGTTTTTCATCCCATTGATCTATCCAGTCCATTGGTATTGTTGTAGATTTGTCTATTTTTACATTTATATTTATAATTTCTTGAATCAAGGAATTCTCTTTTAAAAGATACTGCTTATGTTTGTATGAAGATATTTTAATTGCGTGTCCTCTGAAGGCACATTTAAAACTGTCCCAGACTACATGTGGATTTGCAGATCCCACATTGTATTTAAAAAACTCTGTTATAAACATTCTTGTTTGAGTAACAAATGTATTATCTTTTAAAAAGGCTTTGGTTGAATTTCCAATATCCTGGACCTCTAAGAATTTTGCAAAGTGTCAGATGTAAAGTTATAAGATAGTGATCTGACCTAAGAGAGTCTGCAATGGTTGTTTCAGTGACTTTGTGTATTATTGAGAAGGATATTAAAAAGAAATCTGTCTGACTTGCCTGTTTTGCCCTTTTCCATGTAAAACGTGGAGTGTCTGGATTTTTAGCCTCCATATATCTACCAGATGAATTGTCTGCATCATATCCTGAAGAGCCTGAAGTGCTTTTGGATGGTAGTTTGTAGCATGTCCACCTTTTCTGTCAATTGTTGTATCTAAAGTCGTATTGAAATCTCCTACCATTATTATTTGATCGCAACCTATGGGTAAATCTTTTATGATGGCATGAATTTCCCCAAAAAAAAGCGGGTCATCATTATTTGGTGCATATAAGTTGACAAGACATATTCTGTTTTTATCCAATGAAATATCCAATATAATCCATCTTCCTGCTGAGTCAATTTGGGAGGAATGTAATATGAAATCCAAACTATTTTTAAATAATATCATCACACCTTTGGAATTACTTGTACCATGAGAAAAAATAACATGCCCACCCCATTCCTTTCTCCATTTAACTTCATCCTTTTCCATAGAATGTGTTTCTTGCAAGCAGATAATGCTGCATTTTTTATCACTTAGCCATGTGAAAAACCTCTCACCTTTTGTTTTAATCCACCAAACCATTGCAGTCATAACTTGCAAAAGATATCTGTTCTATTGACATATTTTTTTTCATTCTTTTTTTTTAAAAGGGCTTTGCACAAACCAGTCGTCAAATACATCACTGCTCAAATCAACCTTTCCTTGAGGGTCTGATTCGAATGCTTGAATACAATTATTACATTTTGAACTAGATGGAGGATAAGTGCGCTCCGAAATTTCGATCGTGTCCACCATCCCCCCCAAACCCACACCCACCCACCCTAAGAGTATTTCACATCGACTCAATCCTGGAAGGGTATTTCACATCTACTCAATCCTGGAAGAGTATTTCACATCGACTCAATCCTGGAAGGGTATTTCACATCGACTCAATCCTGGAAGGGTATTTCACATCTACTCAATCCTGGAAGAGTATTTCACATCGACTCAATCCTGGAAGGGTATTTCACATCGACCCAATCCTGGAAGGGTATTTCACATCGACTCAATCCTGGAAGGGTATTTCACATCTACTCAATCCTGGAAGAGTATTTCACATCGACTCAATCCTGGAAGAGTATTTCACATCGACTCAATCCTGGAAGGGTATTTCACATCGACTCAATCCTGGAAGGGTATTTCACATCTACTCAATCCTGGAAGGGTATTTCACATCATCTCAATCCTGGAAGAGTATTTCACATCGACTCAATCCTGGAAGGGTATTTCACATCGACCCAATCCTGGAAGGGTATTTCACATCTACTCAGTCCTGGAAGGGTATTTCACATCTACTCAATCCTGAAAGAGCATTTCGCATCGACTCAATCCTGGAAGGGTATTTCACATCAACCCAATCCTGGAAGGGTATTTCACATCTACTCAATCCTGAAAGAGTATTTCACATCAACTCAATCCTGAAAGAGCATTTCACATCGACTCAATCCTCGAAGAGTATTCCACATCGACTCAATCCTGAAAGAGTATTTCACATCGACTCAATACTGAAAGAGCATTTCACATCGACTGAATCCTGGAAGGGCATTTCACATCGACTGAATCCTGGAAGGGCATTTCACATCTACTCTATCCTGGAAGGGTATTTCACATCTACTCAATCCTGGAAGAGTATTTCACATCGACTCAATCCTGGAAGGGTATTTCACATCTACTCAATCCTGGAAGAGTATTTCACATCGACTCAATCCTGGAAGGGTATTTCACATCAACCCAATCCTGGAAGGGTATTTCACATCGACTCAATCCTGGAAGGGTATTTCACATCTACTCAATCCTGGAAGAGTATTTCACATCTACTCAATCCTGGAAGGGTATTTCACATCGACTTAATCCTGGAAGGGTATTTCACATCGACTCAATCCTGGAAGGGTATTTCACATCTACTCAATCCTGGAAGGGTATTTCACATCTACTCAATCCTGGAAGAGTATTTCACATCGACTCAATCCTGGAAGGGTATTTCACATCGACCCAATCCTGAGAGGGTATTTGACATCTACTCAATCCTGAAAGAGTATTTCACATCAACTCAATCCTGGAAGGGTATTTCATATCATCTCTGCTGGACTGCTCTCAAACGCGTCCGAGGAGCCGAGCTTCCGGCAGCAGGCTTTCTGAAGGCAGCGCGTTGCGTTCGATTCGCTGCTGAGTGTAACCTGTTGGGACTGCAGCAGATGCTAACAGCGAAGGCCGAGCTTTACAAAGCGGCCCTGCTGACCTTTAGAAGGGTCCAGTGAGCCTTAAAACGCTGTGTTCTCTCTTCCTTTTGTTCTGTGCCCCCGACCGCCCCTCTTTGTTTCCTTTGTCACTCTCCAGAATTCGCCAGTATCGTATTGTGATTGGAAGTGGTGGCGTTAGCAGTGTTTGGATTTCATCCTGAACAATGGCGAAATGCGCGAACAGTAGCGCTAACATGGAGGGAAACAGGGCGTAATGTCACTCCAGCGCAGACCGCCCCATCCCCCAATTTCCCCCCCAGGCGGGTGCGCGGATTAGCGCCCATCTGTGTGACCAGCGCCGGATGCTAAGCCTTCGCTCGTTAGCCCCGATTAACTTGATGCGGCGAGAGAGGGGAAACAGTGTGAAAATCAAGTGTGTGCTGTGACCTACTGCCCTGCCCGTGAACTGAGGGGGGAGAACAGAGGGGAAATGAGAGACGTTCTGTCGGGCAGCTGCCGTCCTCGCTCTTGAGTAGTCTCTGGACCGTGTGTGTGTAGACCTGAGTCTTTATTATACCCGTGTCCTGTATATACAGGCCAGTCAGCCCCACTGAATTACCCTCTGCTCATGGGTGAGCCAACTGATGACAAACGTAAAATACAGCAGCGATGCAGTAAAAAACTTATTTCATCCTCTCTGAGGTATTGTGTGTGTGTGAGAGCGCGCATGCGTGAGAGTATGTGTATAAGCATGTGTGTGAGTGAATGTGTGTGTGTGCACCTGCTTGTGTGTGTGTGTGAATGAGAGTGAGTGAGTGTGTGTGCGTGCGTGTGTGTGTGTTTATGCGTGTGTGTGTCATGAGTGTGTGTGTGCCCCTGCTTGAGTGCGTGTGTGTGTGAATGAGTCTGAGCGTGTGTGTTTATGCGTGTGTGCGCCATGAGTGTGTGTGTGTGCACCTGCTTGAGTGCGTGCGTGTGTGTGTGTGTGTGTGTGTGTGTGTGTGTGTGTGTATGTGTGTGAATGGATGCGTGCGTGTGTGTGTGTGTGTGTGTGTGTGTGAATGCGTGCGTGCGTGTTTGTAACATCTTTGACATCACATAAAAGCAGGCACAGGTAAGGTATAATTTCCTGATTGATGTCATATTAATATTACAAAATGCAGATTCTCATAACTCATCGAGTCAAATATTTGCATTTGAATTGTTCTATGTGGTTATGAAAATTAAATTATCACTGTGTAAATGTACTCACTGCAGTAAAAAAATAAAAATCATTTATATTGACTGAATGCTAATGAGCATGTTCAGTGGTATCTGGTACAGAAGGCTAATGATATTTACGTAGACCGTAGACTAGGCCATGTCAGGTGGTCATAACCGTGTAACGCACTGACAGGCCGAGTGTGTGTGCTCGGAGCAAACGCCCTGTACCTCAGGTGTAACAGGTGCGCTGCGGGAAACATAAGGACCTTTCATCGGTTCAGAATGACGTGTCAATAAAGGAATGTCAAGTCAATTTCACGTCTTCTTGGAGCCACAGTGTGTTCAATCCTATGACATTTTTTTTAAAAAGGGTTCCCTCATTTAAATATTGGTTGAATACAAAATGAAATGGGAAAAAGCTACATTTAAATATTGGTTGAATACAAAATGAAATGGGAAAAAGGTACATTTAAATATTGGTTGAATACAAAATGAAATGGGAAAAAGCTACATTTAAATATTGGTTGAATACAAAATGAAATGGGAAAAAGCTCTGTTTGACCAGGATAGAGTGTCTGCCATGTTTACTGATTGATGGGGATGTTCTCTCTCGGGTGCCGGAGAGAGAATAGTCAGCTGCCCGGTTCTGCTCTGTTTCCGTCGTATTGGAGATGACAGCCGTGGACGCATTTGGCTACAGTGCAAACATCTCCACAGAAATCCCAGAAACCTCATTTAAATATTAATGAGGAGGTTCCGGTGGAGATCTGCTCTCAGCTGCAGCAGCTGAATGAAGACATGTGGCAAAACAAAGTGTTATTTTAATATTGTGAAACACAATCCATGGATCAGTAATGACAATCTCTGCTATATCACACTTTTTGAAACCTTTTCCAGTGAGGGAAATGTTTTTCCTCCAAAGCAATTAAAGATTCAGCCGCTGTCGATATCTGCGACAGCAAAATCAGAATCTTGTACCCACAGTGCTGAGGTTTAGCGCAGAGATGTGCTGTTGAATGTTTGGGTTGGACAGAGATGTGCTGTTGAATGTTTGGGTTGGACAGATGTGTGCTGTTAAATGTTTGGGGTGGACAGAGATGTGCTGTTAAATGTTTGGGTTGGACAGAGGTGTGCTGTTAAATGTTTGGGTTGGACAGAGGTGTGCTGTTAAATGTTTGGGTTGGACAGAGGTGTGCTGTCAAATGTTTGGGTTGGACAGAGTTGTGCTGTCAAATGTTTAGGTTGGACAGAGTTGTGCTGGTAAATGTTTAGGTTGGACAGAGATATTCTGTTAAATGTTTGGGTTGGACAGAGGTGTGCTGTTAAATGTTTGGGTTGGACAGAGGTGTGCTGTTAAATGTTTGGGTTGGACAGAGATGTGCTGTCAAATGTTTGGGTTGGACAGAGGTGTGCTGTCAAATGTTTGGGTTGGACAGAGATGTGCTGTCAAATGTTTGGGTTGGACAGAGGTGTGCTGTTAAATGTTTGGGTTGGACAGAGATGTGCTGTCAAATGTTTGGGTTGGACAAAGATGTGCTGATAAATGTTTGGGTTGGACAGAAATGTTCTGTTAAATGTTTGGGTTAGACAGAGATATGCTGATGAATGTTTGGGTTGGACAGAGACGTGCTGATAAAAAATGTTTGGGTTAGACAGGGAGATGCTGTTAAATGTTTAGGTTGGACAGAGCTGTGCTGTTAAATGTTTGAATTGGACAGAGATGTGCTGGTAAATGTTTGGGTTGGACAGAGATATTCTGTTAAATGTTTGGGTTGGACAAAGATGTGCTGATAAATGTTTGGGTTGGACAGAGATGTTCTGTTAAATGTTTTGGTTAGACAGAGACATGCTGATAAATGTTTGGGTTGGACAGTGACGTGCTGATAAAAATGTTTGGGTTGGACAGAGAGATGCTGTTAAATGTTTAGGTTGGACAGAGCTGTGCTGTTAAATGTTTGAATTGCACAGAGATGTGCTGGTAAATGTTTGGGTTGGACAGAGATATTCTGTTAAATGTTTGGGTTGGACAAAAATGTGCTGGTAAAGTTGGACAGAGATATTCTGTTAAATGTTTGGGTTGGACAGAGAGGTCCTGTTAAATGTTTGGATTGGACAGAGTTGTGCTGTCAAATGTTTGGATTGGACAGAGTTGTGCTGTTAAATGACTTAATTGGCTGAGTAATTTTGCAGAGAAAGCCTTGGGTTTCTCCAAACAGCTGCCTTTAGCTCGCAGTTGGAGGTGAGCTCTCACTCCCTCACCTCCAGGTTCTCAACCTCCTGACAATATGTTTCCCAATCATGGAGACTGAAATGTAAGTAGCTAATTAGGAGATAAACCTACAATTTCTTTTGAACTCAAGGTATTTATCCTAGGATAGGTACCTGGAAATTTCATTTGAAACTAAACGCTTGTGAGAGGTTTCAAATGTAAATTTCTGGGTATCTAGCCTACGATAAATACCGAGTGCTCGAAAAAAATGGGTCGGTTTATCTCCATTCTACCATGTAATGCGAATAGCAGCCATTAGATGACAGTATTGACCTTTTCTTTTGTTAAGCCCAGACTGGAGCTAGGTTTGGACATGTCCTGGGCATGTCTGAGATGGAAAGTCCCAGAGAATTAAAGAAAGTCTAAAAGGTGGGAGGGGTCTGCAAAAGAGTATATAAGGAGGAAAATTGAGAAAGTAAAGTAGTAGGAGAAATTGCAAGCAGAAGGATACATGTGACCAGACCTGTCATTCTGTTTAAGACCTGTGAAGCTTTCAGTGGATTTTTGCCTGTGTTGGAGCATTTTCCTCACCCAGGACATCACCAAGCAACCCAACCAAAGGGACTGTAAATATTTTTTTTCTTGTATATATCAGTAGAGTAGATAGTAGTGTAGGAGCCAATTTCGATATTCTTTATTTTAAGTTCTAAACCCTTAATTTCTGTGTAATGTTGTGTGACGTGTTTGATGATAATCTTTTGTTTCGTGTGCTCTCTCTGCAGGTGGGGAGGTCAACCATCCTATATAGGAAGTGCTGAGAGCCATAATGGCGGCCTTTGGCTGGGAAGCACACAGTCTTTAGACCTTGCTTACATTTCAATCACTAGATTATTTTGTCAGGCTTTTCATTTATAATTTTTCAGAGTTTATAAACACATGCATTTTGATCGTCATCATTTTTGTTATAAATGAAACAATAAATTTACAACCCTCAACTGGACTTTCCCTTTTTTGCAAGCGTCTACTCTACTCTTCCCAGTCAAGCCCAGAGTGATACAACGATAGGACATGTTGTAGTCACTACATTAGTCTAAAGACTGGCTTGTGGATCCGTGGATTACTGGGTTTTCCAAGGAAATGTGGAGTTTGGAACAGCAGCGGGGCACCAAACAAATGACACCGAAAGAATGAACGCAAGACTGCAAATCGCTGGAGCGGTGTGTAAATTGCAAAGTTTCTCAACTCTCCAAATGAAAAATTATACGCTGGAATTGCAAGACTGTCTGTGATTTCGTTCAAGACGAATGTAATTCGGATTTAGGATCACTAAAGGAGTGAATTTTTGACGTACAAATGGCAATATAAATAGTTTGGTGTGCCATCGCTTGTTGGATTTAAATCGATTTTCGTATTACGGAAAGCTTGGTGCGCATGAACTGTTTTGTTCGGAGAAATGAACTCCGTGTCAACTTGTCACGATATTAGGATACTATTTGAGCTAAAACTTAACTTGAGTCAACATGACCGGTGGTGAGGCAGATTCCCTCCCGGAGAACGGGAAACGACAGCGAGATCGAAAGAAAGAGGACCGGGCTGCAAAGGCTTTAGAAGAAAGGAAACTGTGTTTATCCAGAAAAGCAAAACTTGGGCAGTTAACGCGTAGAAAGAATATAGCTACTCCTTGAATTAATGGAGGATGTGGCAAATATTGACGAAGTGAATGAAAACATGTTGAAATATTACAATTTAAAGCTGCTCATTCCGCCTATCAAAAGCTTTTGAGTGATGACGACAGAGACGATGACACGGAATGTTGGCTCAAGCCTAAAATAGCCTCTGTCGATGAATTTATTGCTCACGTGAATAACTGGCTGTCAAATCCAGAAATGACTTATGATAATTATGATGATGACGATAATGATAATGATAATGACGAAAATATCACTGATAGGAAAGATGTCAAAACTGTTTTTGATGTTGTCCCCCATGAAAGTGCATCTCAGGTTAGTTCAAGTCTCTTCTACGGCGTCTCCGCGCATGCGGGCTGGAGCAGAGGAGGCTGCATTAGAAGCTGAACTGAATGCGCTGATGGAGAAACATGCACTGGGAGATGAGGAGGAAACACTCAACAGGCAGAAGGAACAAATCAGGAGAAGAACAGAAGCGTTGGAGCTGAGGGCTGAGTTACAAGCTGCATCAGCTCAAATTTCTGTTTTTCGCAAAAGCATGGAGACTCGAATGAAGACTTCAGATGATGGAATGTCTGAATACATTAAAGAGGCAGGGAATCTAGGCCTTCCAACGTCACCTGACTCACCCGCCTTCCTGTATCCCACACCTAGAGCACCGCCTCATGGACATTCAGCTCATGGATGGCAAAGTGCATGTTCAGGTGCACACTCACAGCCAGGTGTGCAGGCCACAGGTGCGCACTCACAGCCAGGTGTGCAGGCCACAGGTGCGCACTCACAGCCAGGTGTGCAGGCCACAGGTGCGCACTCACAGCCAGGTGTGCAGGCCACAGGTGCGCACTCAAAGCCAGGTGTGCAGGCCACAGGTGCGCACTCACAGCCAGGTGTGCAGCCCACAGGTGCGCACTCACAGCCAGGTGTGAAGGCCACAGGTGCGCACTCACAGCCAGGTGTGCAGCCCACATGTGCGCACTCACAGCCAGGTGTGCAGCCCACAGGTGCGCACTCACAGCCAGGTGTGCAGCCCACAGGTGCGCACTCACAGCCAGGTGTGCAGCCCACAGGTGCGCACTCACAGCCAGGTGTGCAGGCCACAGGTGCGCACTCACAACCAGGTGTGCAGCCCACATGTGCGCACTCACAGCCAGGTGTGCAGGCCACAAGTGCGCACTCACAGCCAGGTGTGCAGCCCACAGGTGCGCACTCACAGCCAGGTGTGCAGCCCACAGGTGCGCACTCACAGCCAGGTGTGCAGGCCACAGGTGCACACTCACAGCCAGGTGTGCAGGCCACAGGTGCGCACTCACAGCCAGGTGTGAAGGCCACAGGTGCGCACTCACAGCCAGGTGTGCAGCCCACATGTGCGCACTCACAGCTAGGTGTGCAGCCCACAGGTGCGCACTCACAGCCAGGTGTGCAGCCCACAGGTGCGCACTCACAGCCAGGTGTGCAGGCCACAGGTGCGCACTCACAGCCAGGTGTGCAGGCCACAGGTGCGCACTCACAGCCAGGTGTGCAGCCCACAGGTGCGCACTCAGAGCCAGGTGTGCAGCCCACAAGTGCGCACTCACAGCCAGGTGTGCAGCCCACAAGTGCGCACTCACAGCCAAGTGTGAAGCCCACAGGTGCGCACTCACAGCCCGGTGTGCAGGCCACAGGTGGACACTCACAGCCAGGTGTGAAGGCCACAGGTGCGCACTCACAGCCAGGTGCGCACTCACAGCCAGGTGTGTAGCCCACAGGTGCGCACTCACAGCCAGGTGTGCCGCCCACAGGTGCGCACTCACAGCCAGGTGTGCAGCCCACAGGTGCGCACTCACAGCCAGGTGTGCAGCCCACAGGTGCGCACTCACAGCCAGGTGTGCAGCCCACAGGTGCGCACTCACAGCCAGGTGTGCAGCCGACAGGTGCGCACTCACAGCCAGGTGTGAAGGCCACAGGTGCGCACTCACAGCCAGGTGTGCAGCCCACAGGTGCGCACTCACAGCCAGGTGTGCAGGCCACAGGTGCGCACTCACAGCCAGGTGTGCAGGCCACAGGTGCGCACTCACAGCCAGGTGTGCAGCCCACATGTGCGCACTCACAGCCAGGTGTGCAGCCCACATGTGCGCACTCACAGCCAGGTGTGCAGCCCACAGGTGCGCACTCACAGCCAGGTGTGAAGGCCACAGGTGCGCACTCACAGCCAGGTGTGCAGCCCACAGGTGCGCACTCACAGCCAGGTGTGAAGGCCACAGGTGCGCACTCACAGCCAGGTGTGCAGCCCACATGTGCGCACTCACAGCTAGGTGTGCAGCCCACAGGTGCGCACTCACAGCCAAGTGTGCAGCCCACAGGTGCGCACTCACAGCCAGGTGTGCAGCCCACAGGTGCGCACTCACAGCCAGGTGTGCAGGCCACAGGTGCGCACTCACAGCCAGGTGTGCAGCCCACAGGTGCGCACTCACAGCCAGGTGTGAAGGCCACAGGTGCGCACTCACAGCCAGGTGTGCAGCCCACATGTGCGCACTCACAGCCAGGTGTGCAGCCCACAGGTGCGCACTCACAGCCAGGTGTGAAGCCCACAGGTGCGCACTCACAGCCAGGTGTGCAGCCCACAGGTGTGCACTCACAGCCAGGTGTGCAGGCCACAAGTGCGCACTCACAGCCAGGTGTGCAGCCCACAGGTGCGCACTCACAGCCAGGTGTGCAGCCCACAGGTGCGCACTCACAGCCAGGTGTGCAGGCCACAGGTGCGCACTCACAGCCAGGTGTGAAGGCCACAGGTGCGCACTCACAGCCAGGTGTGCAGCCCACATGTGCGCAGTCACAGCTAGGTGTGCAGCCCACAGGTGCGCACTCACAGCCAGGTGTGCAGCCCACAGGTGCGCACTCACAGCCAGGTGTGCAGCCCACAGGTGCGCACTCACAGCCAGGTGTGCAGGCCACAGGTGCGCACTCACAGCCAGGTGTGCAGCCCACAGGTGCGCACTCACAGCCAGGTGTGCAGCCCACAGGTGCGCACTCACAGCCAGGTGTGCAGCCCACAGGTGCGCACTCACAGCCAGGTGTGCAGCCCACAGGTGCGCACTCACAGCCAGGTGTGCAGGCCACAGGTGCGCACTCACAGCCAGGTGTGCAGCCCACAGGTGCGCACTCACAGCCAGGTGTGCAGCCCACAGGTGCGCACTCACAGCCAGGTGTGCAGGCCACAGGTGCGCACTCACAGCCAGGTGTGAAGCCCACAGGTGCGCACTCACAGCCAGGTGTGCAGGCCACAGGTGCGCACTCACAGCCAGGTGTGCAGGCCAGGTGTGCAGGCCACAGGTGCGCACTCACAGCCAGGTGTGCAGGCCACAGGTGCACACTCACAGCCAGGTGTGCAGGCCACAGGTGCGCACTCACAGCCAGGTGTGCAGCCCACATGTGCGCACTCACAGCCAGGTGTGCAGCCCACATGTGCGCACTCACAGCCAGGTGTGCAGCCCACAGGTGCGCACTCACAGCCAGGTGTGAAGGCCAAAGGTGCGCACTCACAGCCAGGTGTGCAGCCCACATGTGCGCACTCACAGCCAGGTGTGCAGCCCACAGGTGCGCACTCACAGCCAAGTGTGCAGCCCACAGGTGCGCACTCACAGCCAGGTGTGCAGCCCACAGGTGCGCACTCACAGCCAGGTGTGCAGGCCACAGGTGCGCACTCACAGCCAGGTGTGCAGCCCACAGGTGCGCACTCACAGCCAGGTGTGAAGGCCACAGGTGCGCACTCACAGCCAGGTGTGCAGCCCACATGTGCGCACTCACAGCCAGGTGTGCAGCCCACAGGTGCGCACTCACAGCCAGGTGTGCAGCCCACAGGTGCGCACTCACAGCCAGGTGTGCAGCCCACAGGTGCGCACTCACAGCCAGGTGTGCAGGCCACAAGTGCGCACTCACAGCCAGGTGTGCAGCCCACAGGTGCGCACTCACAGCCAGGTGTGCAGGCCACAAGTGCGCACTCACAGCCAGGTGTGCAGCCCACAGGTGCGCACTCACAGCCAGGTGTGCAGCCCACAGGTGCGCACTCACAGCCAGGTGTGCAGCCCACAGGTGCGCACTCACAGCCAGGTGTGAAGGCCACAGGTGCGCACTCACAGCCAGGTGTGCAGCCCACATGTGCGCACTCACAGCCAGGTGTGCAGCCCACAGGTGCGCACTCACAGCCAGGTGTGCAGCCCACAGGTGCGCACTCACAGCCAGGTGTGCAGCCCACAGGTGCGCACTCACAGCCAGGTGTGAAGGCCACAGGTGCGCACTCACAGCCAGGTGTGCAGCCCACATGTGCGCACTCACAGCTAGGTGTGCAGCCCACAGGTGCGCACTCACAGCCAGGTGTGCAGCCCACAGGTGCGCACTCACAGCCAGGTGTGCAGCCCACAGGTGCGCACTCACAGCCAGGTGTGCAGCCCACAGGTGCGCACTCACAGCCAGGTGTGCAGCCCACAGGTGCGCACTCACAGCCAGGTGTGCAGGCCACAGGTGCGCACTCACAGCCAGGTGTGCAGCCCACAGGTGCGCACTCACAGCCAGGTGTGCAGGCCACAGGTGCGCACTCACAGCCAGGTGTGCAGGCCACAGGTGCGCACTCACAGCCAGGTGTGCAGGCCACAGGTACACACTCACAGCCAGGTGTGCCGGCCACAGGTGCGCACTCACAGCCAGGTGTGCAGCCCACATGTGCGCACTCACAGCCAGGTGTGCAGCCCACATGTGCGCACTCACAGCCAGGTGTGCAGCCCACAGGTGCGCACTCACAGCCAGGTGTGAAGGCCACAGGTGCGCACTCACAGCCAGGTGTGCAGCCCACATGTGCGCACTCACAGCTAGGTGTGCAGCCCATAGGTGCGCACTCACAGCCAAGTGTGCAGCCCACAGGTGCGCACTCAGAGCCAGGTGTGCAGCCCACAGGTGCGCACTCACAGCCAGGTGTGCAGGCCACAGGTGCGCACTCACAGCCAGGTGTGCAGCCCACAGGTGCGCACTCACAGCCAGGTGTGAAGGCCACAGGTGCGCACTCACAGCCAGGTGTGCAGCCCACAGGTGCGCACTCACAGCCAGGTGTGGAGCCCACAGGTGCGCACTCACAGCCAGGTGTGCAGGCCACAAGTGCGCACTCACAGCCAGGTGTGCAGCCCACAGGTGCGCACTCACAGCCAGGTGTGCAGCCCACAGGTGCGCACTCACAGCCAGGTGTGCAGCCCACAGGTGCGCACTCACAGCCAGGTGTGAAGGCCACAGGTGCGCACTCACAGCCAGGTGTGCAGCCCACATGTGCGCACTCACAGCTAGGTGTGCAGCCCACAGGTGCGCACTCACAGCTAGGTGTGCAGCCCACAGGTGCGCACTCACAGCCAGGTGTGCAGCCCACAGGTGCGCACTCACAGCCAGGTGTGCAGGCCACAGGTGCGCACTCACAGCCAGGTGTGCAGGCCAGGTGTGCAGGCCACAGGTGCGCACTCACAGCCAGGTGTGCAGCCCACAGGTGCGCACTCACAGCCAGGTGTGCAGCCCACAGGTGCGCACTCACAGCCAGGTGTGCAGCCCAGAGGTGCGCACTCACAGCCAGGTGTGAAGGCCACAGGTGCGCACTCACAGCCAGGTGTGCAGCCCACATGTGCGCACTCACAGCCAGGTGTGCAGCTCACAGGTGCGCACTCACAGCCAGGTGTGCAGCCCACAGGTGCGCACTCACAGCCAGGTGTGCAGCCCACAGGTGCGCACTCACAGCCAGGTGTGCAGGCCACAGGTGCGCACTCACAGCCAGGTGTGCAGCCCACAGGTGCGCACTCACAGCCAGGTGTGCAGCCCACAGGTGCGCAATCACAGCCAGGTGTGCAGGCCACAGGTGCGCCCTCACAGCCAGGTGTGAAGGCCACAGGTGCGCACTCACAGCCAGGTGTGCAGCCCACATGTGCGCACTCACAGCCAGGTGTGCAGCCCACAGGTGCGCACTCACAGCTAGGTGTGCAGCCCACAGGTGCGCACTCACAGCCAGGTGTGCAGCCCACAGGTGCGCACTCACAGCCAGGTGTGCAGCCCACAGGTGCGCACTCACAGCCAGGTGTGCAGGCCACAGGTGCGCACTCACAGCCAGGTGTGCAGGCCACAGGTGCGCACTCACAGCCAGGTGTGCAGCCCACAGGTGCGCACTCACAGCCAGGTGTGCAGCCCACAGGTGCGCAATCACAGCCAGGTGTGCAGGCCACAGGTGCGCCCTCACAGCCAGGTGTGAAGGCCACAGGTGCGCACTCACAGCCAGGTGTGGAGCCCACATGTGCGCACTCGCAGCCAGGTGTGCAGCCCACATGTGCGCACTCACAGCCAGGTGTGCAGCCCACAGGTGCGCACTCACAGCTAGGTGTGCAGCCCACAGGTGCGCACTCACAGCCAGGTGTGCAGCCCACAGGTGCGCACTCACAGCCAGGTGTGCAGCCCACAGGTGCGCACTCACAGCCAGGTGTGCAGGCCACAGGTGCGCACTCACAGCCAGGTGTGCAGGCCACAGGTGCGCACTCACAGCCAGGTGTGCAGCCCACAGGTGCGCACTCACAGCCAGGTGTGCAGCCCACAGGTGCGCACTCACAGCCAGGTGTGCAGCCCACAAGTGCGCACTCACAGCCAGGTGTGCAGCCCACAAGTGCGCACTCACAGCCAGGTGTGCAGCCCACAAGTGCGCACTCACAGCCAAGTGTGAAGCCCACAGGTGCGCACTCACAGCCCGGTGTGCAGGCCACAGGTGGACACTCACAGCCAGGTGTGAAGGCCACAGGTGCGCACTCACAGCCAGGTGTGCAGCCCACAGGTGCGCACTCACAGCCAGGTGTGTAGCCCACAGGTGCGCACTCACAGCCAGGTTTGCAGGCCACAGGTGCGCACTCACAGCCAGGTGTGCAGCCCACAGGTGCGCACTCACAGCCAGGTGTGCAGCCCACAGGTGCGCACTCACAGCCAGGTGTGCAGCCCACAGGTGCGCACTCACAGCCAGGTGTGCAGCCCACAGGTGCGCACTCACAGCCAGGTGTGAAGGCCACAGGTGCGCACTCACAGCCAGGTGTGCAGCCCACATGTGTGCACTCACAGCCAGGTGTGCAGCCCACAGGTGCGCACTCACAGCCAGGTGTGCAGCCCACAGGTGCGCACTCACAGCCAGGTGTGCAGGCCACAGGTGCGCACTCACAGCCAGGTGTGCAGCCCACATGTGCGCACTCACAGCCAGGTGTGCAGCCCACATGTGCGCACTCACAGCCAGGTGTGCAGCCCACAAGTGCGCACTCACAGCCAAGTGTGAAGCCCACAGGTGCGCACTCACAGCCCGGTGTGCAGGCCACAGGTGGACACTCACCGCCAGGTGTGAAGGCCACAGGTGCGCACTCACAGCCAGGTGCGCACTCACAGCCAGGTGTGTAGCCCACAGGTGCGCACTCACAGCCAGGTGTGTAGCCCACAGGTGCGCACTCACAGCCAGGTGTGCCGCCCACAGGTGCGCACTCACAGCCAGGTGTGCAGCCCACAGGTGCGCCCTCACAGCCAGGTGTGCAGCCCACAGGTGCGCACTCACAGCCAGGTGTGCAGCCCACAGGTGCGCACTCAAAGCCAGGTGTGAAGGCCACAGGTGCGCACTCACAGCCAGGTGTGCAGCCCACAGGTGCGCACTCACAGCCAGGTGTGCAGCCCACAGGTGCGCACTCACAGCCAGGTGTGCAGGCCACAAGTGCGCACTCACAGCCAGGTGTGCAGCCCACAGGTGCGCACTCACAGCCAGGTGTGCAGCCCACAGGTGCGCACTCACAGCCAGGTGTGCAGGCCACAGGTGCGCACTCACAGCCAGGTGTGAAGGCCACAGGTGCGCACTCACAGCCAGGTGTGCAGCCCACATGTGCGCACTCACAGCTAGGTGTGCAGCCCACAGGTGCGCACTCACAGCCAGGTGTGCAGCCCACAGGTGCGCACTCACAGCCAGGTGTGCAGCCCACAGGTGCGCACTCACAGCCAGGTGTGCAGGCCACAGGTGCGCACTCACAGCCAGGTGTGCAGGCCACAGGTGCGCACTCACAGCCAGGTGTGCAGCCCACAGGTGCGCACTCACAGCCAGGTGTGCAGGCCACAGGTGCGCACTCACAGCCAGGTGTGCAGGCCAGGTGTGCAGGCCACAGGTGCGCACTCACAGCCAGGTGTGCAGGCCACAGGTGCGCACTCACAGCCAGGTGTGCAGCCCACATGTGCGCACTCACAGCCAGGTGTGAAGGCCACAGGTGCGCACTCACAGCCAGGTGTGCAGCCCACAGGTGCGCACTCACAGCCAGGTGTGTAGCCCACAGGTGCGCACTCACAGCCAGGTGTGCAGGCCACAGGTGCGCACTCACAGCCAGGTGTGCAGCCCACAGGTGCGCACTCACAGCCAGGTGTGCAGCCCACAGGTGCGCACTCACAGCCAGGTGTGCAGCCCACAGGTGCGCACTCACAGCCAGGTGTGCAGCCCACAGGTGCGCACTCACAGCCAGGTGTGAAGGCCACAGGTGCGCACTCACAGCCAGGTGTGCAGCCCACATGTGCGCACTCACAGCCAGGTGTGCAGCCCACAGGTGCGCACTCACAGCCAGGTGTGCAGCCCACAGGTGCGCACTCACAGCCAGGTGTGCAGGCCACAGGTGCGCACTCACAGCCAGGTGTGCAGCCCACATGTGCGCACTCACAGCCAGGTGTGCAGCCCACATGTGCGCACTCACAGCCAGGTGTGCAGCCCACAAGTGCGCACTCACAGCCAAGTGTGAAGCCCACAGGTGCGCACTCACAGCCCGGTGTGCAGGCCACAGGTGGACACTCACAGCCAGGTGTGAAGGCCACAGGTGCGCACTCACAGCCAGGTGCGCACTCACAGCCAGGTGTGTAGCCCACAGGTGCGCACTCACAGCCAGGTGTGTAGCCCACAGGTGCGCACTCACAGCCAGGTGTGCCGCCCACAGGTGCGCACTCACAGCCAGGTGTGCAGCCCACAGGTGCGCACTCACAGCCAGGTGTGCAGCCCACAGGTGCGCACTCACAGCCAGGTGTGAAGGCCACAGGTGCGCACTCACAGCCAGGTGTGCAGCCCACAGGTGCGCACTCACAGCCAGGTGTGCAGGCCACAAGTGCGCACTCACAGCCAGGTGTGCAGCCCACAGGTGCGCACTCACAGCCAGGTGTGCAGCCCACAGGTGCGCACTCACAGCCAGGTGTGCAGGCCACAGGTGCGCACTCACAGCCAGGTGTGAAGGCCACAGGTGCGCACTCACAGCCAGGTGTGCAGCCCACATGTGCGCACTCACAGCTAGGTGTGCAGCCCACAGGTGCGCACTCACAGCCAGGTGTGCAGCCCACAGGTGCGCACTCACAGCCAGGTGTGCAGCCCACAGGTGCGCACTCACAGCCAGGTGTGCAGCCCACAGGTGCGCACTCACAGCCAGGTGTGCAGCCCACAGGTGCGCACTCACAGCCAGGTGTGCAGGCCACAGGTGCGCACTCACAGCCAGGTGTGCAGCCCACAGGTGCGCACTCACAGCCAGGTGTGCAGGCCACAGGTGCGCACTCACAGCCAGGTGTGCAGGCCAGGTGTGCAGGCCACAGGTGCGCACTCACAGCCAGGTGTGCAGGCCACAGGTGCACACTCACAGCCAGGTGTGCAGGCCACAGGTGCGCACTCACAGCCAGGAGTGCAGCCCACATGTGCGCACTCACAGCCAGGTGTGCAGCCCACATGTGCGCACTCACAGCCAGGTGTGCAGCCCACAGGTGCGCACTCACAGCCAGATGTGAAGGCCACAGGTGCGCACTCACAGCCAGGTGTGCAGCCCACATGTGCGCACTCACAGCTAGGTGTGCAGCCCACAGGTGCGCACTCACAGCCAAGTGTGCAGCCCACAGGTGCGCACTCACAGCCAGGTGTGCAGCCCACAGGTGCGCACTCACAGCCAGGTGTGCAGGCCACAGGTGCGCACTCACAGCCAGGTGTGCAGCCCACAGGTGCGCACTCACAGCCAGGTGGGAAGGCCACAGGTGCGCACTCACAGCCAGGAGTGCGGCCCACATGTGCGCACTCACAGGCAGGTGTGCAGCCCACAGGTGCGCACTCACAGCCAGGTCTGCAGCCCGCAGGTGCGCACTCACAGCCAGGTGTGCCGGCCACAAGTGCGCACTCACAGCCAGGTGTGCAGCCCACAGGTGCGCACTCACAGCCAGGTGTGCAGCCCACAGGTGCGCACTCACAGCCAGGTGTGCAGCCCACATGTGCGCACTCACAGCCAGGTGTGAAGGCCACAGGTGCGCACTCACACCCAGGTGTGCAGCCCACATGTGCGCACTCACAGCTAGGTGTGCAGCCCACAGGTGCGCACTCACAGCTAGGTGTGCAGCCCACAGGTGCGCACTCACAGCCAGGTGTGCAGCCCACAGGTGCGCACTCACAGCCAGGTGTGCAGCCCACAGGTGCGCACTCACAGCCAGGTGTGCAGCCCACAGGTGCGCACTCACAGCCAGGTGTGCAGCCCACAGGTGCGCACTCACAGCCAGGTGTGCAGCCCACAGGTGCGCACTCACAGCCAGGTGTGCAGGCCACAGGTGCGCACTCACAGCCAGGTGTGCAGCCCACAGGTGCGCACTCACAGCCAGGTGTGCAGGCCACAGGTGCGCACTCACAGCCAGGTGTGCAGGCCAGGTGTGCAGGCCACAGGGGCGCACTCACAGCCAGGTGTGCAGCCCACAGGGGCGCACTCACAGCCAGGGGTGCGGCCCACAGGTGCGCCCTCACAGCCAGGTGTGCAGCCCACAGGTGCGCACTCACAGCCAGGTGTGAAGGCCACAGGTGCGCACTCACAGCCAGGTGTGCAGCCCACATGTGCGCACTCACAGCCAGGTGTGCAGCCCACAGGTGCGCACTCACAGCCAGGTGTGCAGCCCACAGGTGCGCACTCACAGCCAGGTGTGCAGCCCACAGGTGCGCACTCACAGCCAGGTGTGCAGGCCACAGGTGCGCACTCACAGCCAGGTGTGCAGCCCACAGGTGCGCACTCACAGCCAGGTGTGCAGCCCACAGGTGCGCAATCACAGCCAGGTGTGCAGGCCACAGGTGCGCACTCACAGCCAGGTGTGCAGCCCACATGTGCGCACTCACAGCCAGGTGTGCAGCCCACAGGTGCGCACTCACAGCTAGGTGTGCAGCCCACAGGTGCGCACTCACAGCCAGGTGTGCAGCCCACAGGTGCGCACTCACAGCCAGGTGTGCAGCCCACAAGTGCGCACTCACAGCCAGGTGTGCAGCCCACAAGTGCGCACTCACAGCCAAGTGTCAAGCCCACAGGTGTGCACTCACAGCTAGGAAGAACAAATGCCACACAAAGTAGAATCCCTACAAATACCCAACCACCAGCTAACCTTCCAGATCCTTCATTCCCTGTGCAAGTTCATCAACACATATCACAACCAAATTCCAGAGGTGCAGCTCAGTATAACATACTACAAAGCCAAAATGAAATCACTAGTGCTCTAATCAAGCAACAGCAACTGTCATCTTTGCCACCAAAGGACATCAAGGTTTTTGAAGGTGATCTGATTGAATACAGGTCATTTATCAGATCCTTTGAACATATCATAGAGACTAAGACCAACAATGCAAAAGACAGGTTGTGCTACCTTGAGCAGTACACCAGGGGGCAGGTTAGAGAATTAGTTCGCACCTGCTTGTACATGGATCCAAACAATGGCTATATTAAAGCTAAAGAACTGCTTCAAGAGCATTATGGTAATGAATTTAAAATTGCCGACGCATATATTGAAAAGGCCCTGTCCTGGTCCCCCATCAAACCTGAAGACCCCAAAGCATTAGAAGCATTTGCTTTGTACCTAAGGGGTTGCTGTAACGCAGTAGCTGAAATAGCATACCTAGAGGAGCTTGATTTATCTTCCAACCTGCGATCACTCATTGCAAAGTTGCCCTTTAAGCTCAAGGAAAGGTGGAGAACTGAAGTCGACAAGCTAAAGGAAAGGCAGAACAGTCAGGTTAAGTTCAGTGACTTGGTCAAGTTCATCGAAACACAAGTTTAGATCCTAACAGACCCAGTGTTTGGCAACATTCAGAGTGCAACAGTCCACCCAAGCAGCACTACAGCAAAGAAACTCACAGCCCTAAAAAGCCCTTAAGTCACAAAGCCAAAAGATGACTGGCAGCAACTTTACCACCAGCGTGGCATGCGTACCCCAACTTCAAGATAGCACCCCACATGTCATATCCTCTGAGTCAAAGAAGCAAGTCTGTCTGTTCTGCTCAAATGAACACATGATGGAGACATGTCCACAATTCAAAAGGAA
Source organism: Gymnothorax reevesii (assembly GCA_029721435.1). Taxonomy (NCBI): domain Eukaryota; kingdom Metazoa; phylum Chordata; class Actinopteri; order Anguilliformes; family Muraenidae; genus Gymnothorax; species Gymnothorax reevesii. The sequence continues at coordinate 163,085,041 of CM056575.1, forward strand.
AATGCACAAAGAAAAGATTGGTTTCCTAAAGGAAAATGGAATTTGCTTTGGGTGTCTCAGACCAGGGCACACTAGCAAAGACTGCAACAGGCGCCTCTTATGCAAAGTGTGCAATTAAACCCACCCAACTGTGCTTCACATAGGAAAAGTGGACAAGGAAAAGGGAACAACGGACAAGGAAGGAGAAAGGGTGTGAGGAACTGAAGAGAACTCAGCGAGTGGTGTGAAGGTCTCAGCATGTGGGCACATTGGGGCCGGTGGCCATACTGGTGGACATACAGGGGCCGGTGAAGAGGAACACGCACTGGCTACTGTACCTGTTAAAGTGAAGTCCAGCAGAGGAAACAAGATCATCAAAACATATGCATTCCTGGACCCTGGCAGCACAGCCACATTCTGCACAGACAGACTCGTGCATCAACTAAACATCAGAGGAAAACATCCTGCTCCGCACCCTGGGTCAAGAAAAGACAGTAAAGAGTCATATTGTCCCAGGCCTGGAGGTGAGTGAGCTACATGGCAACACATTCATACCCCTCCCAGTGGCGCACACCCACAAAGCCATGTCTGTCACTAAACAGAACATCCCTAATCCTAGTGATATAGTCAAGTGGCCATATCTCAAGGACGTCAGACTCCACAACATTGATGCTGACGTTGACCTGTTAATTGGCACTGATGCACCAGTGGTAATGGAACCATGGCAGAAAATCAACAGCCAAGGAGAGGGCCCATATGCAGCAAGGACCCTGCTGGGCTGGGTGGTCAATGGACCACTGAGAGGGAGAGGAGAAAGTCACTCACTCTCAGTCAATAGGATTTCACTAGTCAACATTCAGAAGCTGTTGATCTCACAGTATAACAAAGACTTCAGTGAAAATACATATGAAGAGACAAAGGAGATGTCCATGGAGGACAAAAAATTAATGAAAATTGCTGAGGACTCAGCCAAGATAGTGGATGGACACTACAGTCTCAGATTACCCTTCAGGAGAGATGACGTATCCCTACCTGATAATCACCTTGTGGCTGAGCAGCGTCTGTCAAGCCTGAAAAGAGAGTTCAAAAGGAATGAGACATTTCACGAGGAATATAGAACATTTCTCTCGGATGTCATTGACAAATGCTATGCCGTGGTAGTTCCACAGAACCAACTGAGACGCGAGGATAGAAGGGTATAGTACATACCTCACCATGGGGTATATCACCCCAGAAAAGGAAAACTCCGAGTCGTTTTTGACTGTGGAGCATCTTTCAACGGTACATCAACGCTGAATCGCTTCAAGGTCCAGACCTGACCAATCGGCTCATAGGAGTGCTCCTTAGATTCCGCCTGGAAACTATAGCAATGATGGCTGACATTCAAGCCATGTTCCATCAGGTAAGGGTTTCTGAAGATGACAAAGATTTTCTGAGATTCTTGTGGTGGCCTGGTGGAGATGTAAGTCTGACCCCTGTGGAGTACCGCATGACAGACTCCATGTTGGACTTCCAGGTGCACCGACAGTTATCTCACTGTGACTGCTCATCACATAACTTCCCAATGGGAATTGCGAAGCTGCGTGTTGCAAACGCGTCCGATTTTTGAGAGCCATACCAGCGAGTTTCTCTCCGAAAAGTTAAGGGAGGTAGTGGATGAATGGAAGCTGGAGAGGGCCAACTGCTCTATTTCGGTCACAACAGACAACGCAAAAAATATTGTGAATGCGAACTATAATTTTAACCTCTCTTAAATGCTTAAAAACTATGGTAACTTTAGGTAAATAGTATATGCCCAAATATAGAGTACTTGAAATAAAAAAAACAAAAAACCGCAATACGTACCGAACCGCAGACCTCAAACCGCAATACGTACCGAACCGCCACTTTTGTGAACCGTGCCACTGCTAACATATATACACACACACACACGCACATACATACATATACACATACACACACACACACATATACATACATACATACACACGCGCACACACATACATATACACACAAACACATATATCCACACATACACATACATACATACATACATACACACACACACACACACACACACACATATACACATACACACACATATACACATACACATATATACACATATACACACACACACACATATACACATACACACACATATACACATACACACGCACATACATGCATATACACATACCCATGCACATACATACATACATACACACACACACACACACACACACACACATATACATACATACATACATACATACATACATATACACATACATATATATACACACACACAAACATATGCACATACACACACTCACACAAACACACAAACACATACACATACAAATACACATTCTCACACGCGCACACACACATACACACGCACACTAAGACTCATACACACACACACACACACACACACACACAAGCACACACTCTTGCCTGCTTCCATGGTTGTTGGTCATAGGGATTAGCAGCATAGCATGTGCAGATACGCGCCTGACGCCAGTGCACTCACACCTGGTCTCTGTGATTTCCCCTCCATCTTTCTGACAGCGTAGCCTCCATCACTGCTGTTCATCTCTCTCTTTCTCTCCTCCCTCTGTATTCATTCTCTTCTTTACTTTCCTTTTACTTACATTCTTTCCTGACATGTCTACAGCATTATCATTTATAATTAATCAAACAAGAGAATAGAGACCTACTGTATCTTATCAGCTTGGTGAAGACATTTCAGAGATAAATAAGATGTCATATGCAGCAAAGCCTGGCTGGAACTGGATGAAGAGGACATAATTAGGACAGGGTCTTCCTTTAAGGCAAATTAATCTGTCTTATTTTGATCTGCTATCGTGGAATGTTACAAACAGGAAGTGAAATTAATCTCAGTAATGAGTTAAATTTTGGCTTTAATTAAACTGAAACTGAGGCAAGCAAACACTGGAAATATCTTGTTTGGGAGAGGTAAACCAGAAATCACCCATAATGCACCTCTGCAGTCACATGCTGTCTGTTCTGCAATGACACAGCCAGAACAGGAAGTTTGGTCATAAATGTGCGCTGGGAGGTTTCAGGAAATTTGGTCATAAATGGGCGCTGGGTGGTTTCAGGAAATAACCAAATTTCCTGAAACCGCCCAGGGCAAATTTATGAAGTTGTCACTGCAGCACTATTAAAGCTCGACCTGTATAAAATGTTTGTTAATGATATAATTCATTAAGAGAAATACATTTGTGGCAATTGCATGATTTGTTTAATTTAATATTTACCGTTCAGTTACGCAATCGCTGCTGTGCCATAGGAGATCATGACAGGGCGGCGTTTGGTTGGAACTATAGCGCTTCCCCACAAACAATGTGACCACTCAAACAACAAAGTCAATGAGTGGCACCACTCTGAGTTATCTATCGATTTGAATTCAACGTGTTCCCCACCTTGCATGACATTGCTTTTAGCATACATCTGTTGCGTGTCGCTGAGTTTGCATCCTTAAACGTGAAATGTAGCCAAATCTTGGAGCGTTTTGGCTTCAGTATCTTTCTTGATCCTTTCACTATCAGTTCAGCTGCAGTGAATGTGTTATTCTGTGGAGAGTGTGTTCTGCTGCAGACAGTGTGTTTCTCTGTGCATTGTGTGTTTAGCAGCAGTAAATGTGTTCCTCAGTGGAGCGTGTGTTCAGCAGTATTTAATGTGTTACTCTGTGGAGAGTGTGCCCTGCTGCAGACAGTGTGTTACTCTGTTGAGCATGTGTTCAGCAGGAGTAAGTGTGTTACTCTGTAGAGTGTGTGTTCAGCAGCAGTCAGTGTGTTACTCTGTGGATTGTGTGTTCAGCTGCAGAAAGTGTGTTACTCTGTGGAGTGTGTGTTCAGCAGCAGTAAGTTTCTTCCTCAGTGGAGCATGTATTCAGCAGCAGTAAGAATGTTACTCTGTGGGGCGTGTTGTCAGCAGCAGGAAGTGTGTTACTCTGTGGAGCGTGTGTTTAGCAGCAGTAAGTGTGTTACTCTGTGGATCGTGTGTTCAGCAGCAGTAAGTGTGTTACTCGGTGCAGTGTGTGTTCAGCAGCAGTAATGGTGTTACTCTGTGGAGCGTGTGTTCAGCAGCAGTAAATTTGTTACTCTGTGGATCGTGTGTTCAGCAGCAGTAAGTGTGTCACTTGGTGCAGTGTGTGTTCTGCAACAGTAAGTGTGTTACTCTGTGGATCATGTGATCAGCTGTAGTATGCGTGATACTCTTTGGATCGTGTGTTCAGCAGCAGTATGTGTGTTACTCTGTGGAGAGTGTGCTCTGCTGCAGTCAGTGTGTTACTCTGTGGATCGAGTGTTCCGCAGCTGTACGTGTGTTACTCTGTGGAGCGTGTCTTCAGAAGCAGTAAGTGTGTTACTCTGTTGATCGTGTGTTCAGCACCAGTAAATGCGTTATTTATGGAGTGTTTGTTCTGGTGCAGTATGACTTACTCTGTGAAGTGTGTGTTCAGCAGCAGCAAGTGTAACTCTGTGGATTATGTGTGCAGCAGCAGTAAGTTTTTACTCTGTGGATCTTGTGTTCAGCAGCATTAAGTTTGTTACTCTGTGGATCGTCTGTGCTGCAGCAGTCAGTGTGTTACTCGGTGGAGTGTTTGTTCAGCAGCCGTAAGTGTGATACTCTTTGGATCGTGTGTTCAGCAGCAGGAAATGTGTTACACTGTGGATCTTGTGTGCTGCAGCAATAAGTTTGTTACTCGGTGGAGAGTGTGTGCTGCCGCAGTAAGTGTGTTACTCTGTGCAATGTGTGTAAAGCAGCAGTAAGTTTTTTACTCTGTGGATCGTGTGTGCTGCAGCAGTAAGTGTGTTACTCTGTGGATCCTGTGTTCAGCAGCAGTAAGTGTGTTACTCTGTGGATCGTGTGTGCTGCTGCAGTAAGTGTGTTACTCGGTGCAATGTGTGTTCAGCAGCAGTAAGTGTGTTACTCTGTGGATCGTGTGTGCTGCAGCACTAAGTTCATTACTCTGTGGATCTTCTGTGCTGCAGCAGTCAGTGTGTTACTCGGTGGAGTGTTTGTTCAGCAGCAGTCAGCGTGTTACTCTGTGGAGCGTGTGTTCAGCTGCAGTCAGTGTGTTACTCTGTGGATCCTGTGTTCAGCAGCAGTAAGTGTGTTACTCTGTTGAGTGTGTGCCCCGCTGCAGTACGTGTGTTACTCTGTTGAGTGTGTGCCCCGCTGCAGTAAGTGTGTTACTCTGTGGAGTGTGTGCCCCGCTGCAGTAAGTGCGTTACTCTGTTGAGTGTGTGCCCCGCTGCAGTAAGTGCGTTACTCTGTTGAGTGTGTGCCCCGCTGCAGTAAGTGCGTTACTCTGTTGAGTTTGTGCCCCGCTGCAGTAAGTGCGTTACTCTGTTGAGTGTGTGCCCCGCTGCAGTAAGTGCGTTACTCTGTTGAGTGTGTGCCCCGCTGCAGTAAGTGCGTTACTCTGTTGAGTGTGTGCCCCGCTGCAGTACGTGTGTTACTCTGTTGAGTGTGTGCCCCGCTGCAGTAAGTGTGTTACTCTGTGGAGTGTGTGCCCCGCTGCAGTAAGTGCGTTACTCTGTTGAGTGTGTGCCCCGCTGCAGTAAGTGCGTTACTCTGTTGAGTGTGTGCCCCGCTGCAGTAAGTGCGTTACTCTGTTGAGTGTGTGCCCCGCTGCAGTAAGTGCGTTACTCTGTTGAGTGTGTGCCCCGCTGCAGTAAGTGCGTTACTCTGTTGAGTGTGTGCCCCGCTGCAGTAAGTGCGTTACTCTGTTGAGTGTGTGCCCCGCTGCAGTAAGTGTGTTACTCTGTTGAGTGTGTGCCCCGCTGCAGTAATTGTGTTACTCTGTTGAGTGTGTGCCCCGCTGCAGTAAGTGCGTTACTCTGTTGAGTGTGTGCCCCGCTGCAGTAAGTGTGTTACTCTGTTGAGTGTGTGCCCCGCTGCAGTAAGTGTGTTACTCCGTTGAGTGTGTGCCCCGCTGCAGTAAGTGTGTTACTCTGTTGAGTGTGTGCCCCGCTGCAGTAAGTGCGTTACTCTGTTGAGTGTGTGCCCCGCTGCAGTAAGTGCGTTACTCTGTTGAGTGTGTGCCCCGCTGCAGTAAGTGTGTTACTCTGTTGAGTGTGTGCCCCGCTGCAGTAAGTGCGTTACTCTGTTGAGTGTGTGCCCCGCTGCAGTAAGTGCGTTACTCTGTTGAGTGTGTGCCCCGCTGCAGTAAGTGCGTTACTCTGTTGAGTGTGTGCCCCGCTGCAGTAAGTGCGTTACTCTGTTGAGTGTGTGCCCCGCTGCAGTAAGTGTGTTACTCTGTTGAGTGTGTGCCCCGCTGCAGTAAGTGCGTTACTCTGTTGAGTGTGTGGCCCGCTGCAGTAAGTGCGTTACTCTGTTGAGTGTGTGCCCCGCTGCAGTAAGTGTGTTACTCTGTTGAGTGTGTGCCCCGCTGCAGTAATTGTGTTACTCTGTTGAGTGTGTGCCCCGCTGCAGTAAGTGCGTTACTCTGTTGAGTGTGTGCCCCACTGCAGTAAGTGTGTTACTCTGTTGAGTGTGTGCCCCGCTGCAGTAAGTGCGTTACTCTGTTGAGTGTGTGCCCCGCTGCAGTAAGTGCGTTACTCTGTTGAGTGTGTGCCCCGCTGCAGTAAGTGCGTTACTCTGTTGAGTGTGTGCCCCGCTGCAGTAAGTGCGTTACTCTGTTGAGTGTGTGCCCCGCTGCAGTAAGTGCGTTACTCTGTTGAGTGTGTGGCCCGCTGCAGTAAGTGCGTTACTCTGTTGAGTGTGTGCCCCGCTGCAGTAAGTGTGTTACTCTGTTGAGTGTGTGCCCCGCTGCAGTAAGTGCGTTACTCTGTTGAGTGTGTGCCCCGCTGCAGTAAGTGCGTTACTCTGTTGAGTGTGTGCCCCGCTGCAGTAAGTGCGTTACTCTGTTGAGTGTGTGGCCCGCTGCAGTAAGTGCGTTACTCTGTTGAGTGTGTGCCCCGCTGCAGTAAGTGCGTTACTCTGTTGAGTGTGTGCCCCGCTGCAGTAAGTGCGTTACTCTGTTGAGTGTGTGCCCCGCTGCAGTAAGTGTGTTACTCTGTTGAGTGTGTGCCCCGCTGCAGTAAGTGCGTTACTCTGTTGAGTGTGTGCCCCGCTGCAGTAAGTGTGTTACTCTGTTGAGTGTGTGCCCCGCTGCAGTAAGTGCGTTACTCTGTTGAGTGTGTGCCCCGCTGCAGTAAGTGTGTTACTCTGTTGAGTGTGTGCCTTGCTGCAGTAAATGCGGTACTTTGTTGAGTGTGTGCCCCGCTGCAGTAAGTGCGTTACTCTGTTGAGTGTGTGCCCCGCTGCAGTAAGTGTGTTACTCTGTAGATCATCTGTTCTGCAGCACTAAGTGTTGTACTCCATGGATCATGTGTTCAGCAACGGTTAGTGTTTTTTGCTGTTGAGCATGTGTTCTGCACTGGTAAGTGTGCTTCGCTGTAGGAGATGTCAACTTTAGCAGGAAGTGTGTTATTCGGTTGGGCGTGTCTTCAGCATCGGTAACGGAATACCTCTGTGGAACACGTTCCCAGCAGTGGTAAGTGTGTTTCGCTGTTCTGCTGCATGTAAGTTAGCTCTCTCTCTACAGGCCGCTCTTGTTCTATAACCGTGCTCTGCAGATCATCTTACCCTTTTTCACAGGGTGCAGAGATCACATGCTGTCACTGACGGTGAATTTTCACAGCTCATGCTATCGTCTTTAACTTCTTTCAGAGTGTTTGCTGGTTGGTTAAGCTGTACGCTGAACGACGCACCGCCTCTGTCCTGATTAGCTCTGGGCGGCCTATCCGCTGCTTTGGGATTTTCTGGTTTGTGGTCTTTAGCCAATAGGAGAGCGACGCAAAGCCGAGCCTCAGCACTGCAAACACAGAGACTGAACTATTCACCCCGACGCCTTGGGCTCAAAGCCAAAATGGCTGTCGTGTGTAGCTTAGGATGCAGGGAGCTCCCATTCATTTCTGCACACGATGTGGAAGCAGTTTCATTCCCTGTGGAAAACTGTTCTTCTGGATACCAGAGTCACCATGAGAGTAAGTTGTGGCGTCTGAGCTGGAATGGCTGCCATTTGCAGGACAGTTGAAGGTAAATGAAGCCCCAGTTCTCCAGTATTCCTGTGGAAAGTCTATCAGTGGCTTAGACTTTTACTGCACTCCACCCTATAGCACGGTCCCACCTCCGACTGTTTTCATTTGAGGACGAGTGAGATGCCACAGTGTAGAGCCTACACTGTCATCATGGTTCATTATTCACAATCATTATTTTTTTCAGAAAACAAACGTACTGGTACTTGGCGATAAAGAGCCTATTCATTACCATGGACCATATTTTGGGAGCAGAATTCAAATAAGTAGGATAATTATGTATTGCTTCCTATACCATTACCCTTAATTCTAATACTTCATTTGAGAGTGATTGATATTTGCACTCAATGGTCGCATATATAATTCTTACTGAGAAATATTACAAAGTCGGTTGTAACTGAATCTTTAGGCAGAGTTGTTATAGACACTGATTAAACTGCTGTTTTTTTAATACCACGGTCTCGTCAAACTAGAGGTCAGGTCGGCAGAAATGGATAAAACAAAAGGATATATTTGCCTGCTCCTCCCCAGGCAGTCTGGGTAATTGGCAGCCAAAGCAACTGCACTGGAAATGAAGGCTCATATTGACCTTTCTAAAAACAATCCGCTTTATATGAGCACTGTGGGATAAACAATGCAAATAAATCAGAGTGATGGGCGCCGTATAAGATTGCGGGGTAATCGTTGTGCGAGTCAGCGGATGGTCCGCTTTAAATTGCTGTTTTGAATATTCCTCTTTCCGCATGCGTGACTCCCCCCCTCCAGGTGCTCCGGTCTCCAACAGCACCGCAGGTCGCGTGTGTACGTTACCGTGAACGGAAACGGTGACAAACACTGACAAATAGGCTCGTACGTTTGACCGACATGTCGCGCGGAAATAATCGGCGGACGCTGCGTCCGGGGCATCAGGGAAAACGCTGGCGCGCGGGGCCTGCCTGTCACGCGAACCTCGAGCGCGGACTTGTTCACAGTCATCTGCAGTTAAATTAACGCACATTATTCTAAAACACGAGGTAAAGTGACGAAAGAATGTCGGTCACGCCCCACTATGCCTTCAGTTTAGCGGTAATTCATTTAAATTAGTCATGAATCACTGAATCACTTATTTTGAAGTTTTTCCTTTCATAGCGCCGAGTAGCGGTGAAGCGGGTAGGCAACTGAATTAATGCCGCAGTTTAAATTGGCCTGTTTCCAAACATTAAGCACCCATGTTAATGCTAATATTCACCAAACATTTATTTTTATTACCTCTTTTCAGTTCATTGCAAACATATGTGTCTCGAAGGAATAATAATAATTATTATTATTATTGTTATTATTATTATTACCATTGCTGCTCTTGTACAAAAATCATTATTATGCTGAAGTATTCATCTAATTCATCTAATTTTTAATGATGTGATTTTTCAGAACATTTCAAGAAACTTATTTGAAAACTGGAAACAACTATCCACTTATTTAAACGTGCAAAATGGTAAAATTGAAATAAAAGTTTTGATATTAATACATTATTATTCTATTTTAAATATTTTTCTTACCATTTTACAAAATAATTAGCTAAATTTGAGAATAATGCTTGCTTGCAGCTTTTCTTGCAGCGAGCTAATATACAGTATGACTATCTGAATGTGTTCATTTCTTTCATATTAATTCTCAGTTAATAATCTTTTCTACTGGGATTCGCATTGCCCCACAAACAGGCATTTTCTGTCTCCTCCATGAAACAGGAGATCTCAGTTCATTTCCCCCTCAGAGACCGTGGACTGGAATTAGGGTGGAAAAGCCTTTTGAATGAATTCCGCTTGTGTGGATAGATTTCTGTATTTAAACATTAATCAGAAGTGTTGATAATCAGCCAGCCCTGATTTTCATTTTAAGGGCTCCTCGTTGATTGTGTTCAACAAGTAACCCCCCTGCATGTGACCAGGGTCACCATCTCAGCTCTTTTCTTTTGCCTCAATTCCCCGGAGTTATGATGCATGTCTTCAAAAAGATGACAGAGGACACAGTGGAGTAATTCAGTTATTGGCACATGTGTGCTTTAGCGCACAGCCCTTCTGTGAACACTGCATAGTAATAATCCTGTGTGAACACTGCATAGTAATAATCCTGTGTGAACACTGCAGAGTAATAATCCTGTGTGAACACTGCAGAGTAATAATCCTGTGTGAACACTGCATAGTAATAATCCTGTGTGAACACTGCAGAGTAATAATCCTGTGTGAACACTGCAGAGTAATAATAATAATAATATACTGTCACTCAAAGTTGGAATAAAATATTTTTTTACCTCTTCATGAAATGATTGTGGCAATGTGATTAATTCTTGATATATAGTGTCTGAATACAAATTTATTCCAACTTTATGGGTAACAGTGTATTAATAATAATAATAATAATAATAATAATAATAATAATAATAATAAATGTTAATCATTGTTCCTATTAATGAAACTATTTTATTTTAATTCAACCCAAATTTTAACATATGAAACCAACATTTTAATTATTTAATTGATTAATCCTCCTGATCTGTTTGTTTAGGCTAATGCTCATAATAAATAACATTGTAGTTGATTATAAATCCACAATGATACATATATTATCACCTAATGTTGTATTAGATCTTTTTACCAACTTCAGCTCTTGTGAACATTACAAGTTTTGAACTTCTATTTGCTATGTATGTGCTGTAGGTCTAATTTATCTATTTACCAAATCTACACAGGAAAGCTTAACCATGTTATAAAAGTAATGTCTGAACCTTAGACTGAATGTCCACATTAAGTACTATTTTCGCTCCATCCCTTAAAACAAACAACAGGCAGCACCAGTGTGTTATTCCAGTGTTCCTCAGTGGTGCATCATAATTCATCTTTGCTCTTCACCTTCTTATCTCTACAACTGTTTTCATTCTTTTTGGAGATCAACACTACTGATAACAAAAACAAAATCTTCGCAATCTGTCAATCTTAACAACAAAAACAAAATCTTTACAATATGAAAATGATATATTTTCTATCGGAGATGGGTTCCCGTGTGTGTTTGTGTGTGTGTGTGTGTTTGTGTGTGTGTGTGTGTGTGTCTGTCTGCTCAAAGACACCTGCATGTTGGGGTGTGGGAAAGGAGTGCGGGAATGTGCTTGAACTCTACTTTAAACACTAATTGTGGTCTTACCCAATCATTTCTAATGACTGGTCATTTTTGACCAGGAACACCACAGGTGTATACAAGTTCAATAAAACACACAAAATGTAATAAAAACTCTCCAAATTTATTTTATGCGTTCAGATGCGATGTGTGAACAAAGTCATGGAACCTTATGACAAACAGATGAAATTAACTGCATTTGTTTGGAGAGAAAACTTGTAAATCAGTCAGATTTGACAAAAGACAACAGAAGGGTTGACAATAGATATATACAAAAATGTTGGCCAATCTAATGAAATCATTACCGTGATTTTAGTCTCCACTGGTATTATTACTGAAAATCTGCGCTTGGTGAATCAGACTTTCCGTCAGTATTTTTTGTGCTGGCAAAATGTTATAATAGTTTTTAAATTATTCTTTACAGCCTAAACTGTTTTTTGAGTATTATCGTCTGAAAAAATTTAAAAGCCATGTTACCAAAGTAACTTGAATTATTTGCAACAATTTACCCAGCTTTGTCTGTCAACATGGCCTTTTATGTGTTTGCTCATGTGTCAATATAATCTATTCATACTATCACTGGCAGTCTCTGCAGTACATGAGATCTCCGAGCACTCCATTACTGTTAAAGTGAAAGAATAATAATCATTATATTAACTATATAACCGCTCTTCCTGCGTGAATTTACCTAGCTTCACGTCAATTTGAAAAATGTTTTTAGAATGCTTGACTAATGAAATACATTTCAATAAATGATGTACTTTTCACAAAGCATTTAAACTAACTCTCTGGCCTTTAATGACTCTTTAATAAAATCTTGAGCGAACCGTTGAAAGTGTTGCTCAAGATGTGCTGTTATTTCAGTACCTTCCTGCTGCGCTGCATGATAATTCTGATGTGAAACTGCAACTGTTCATTTATATTACTTACCTCTGTTTTCAAATGCTACAGTAAATGAGCCTAATATTCCTCACGAGGGACACAGGCTGGCTTTCTGCCAGAGGAACGCTGTGACTCGCACGTAATTGTGATCCAGCCCTTCTTAGATAAGTCATTAAAAACTAACTGAACTTCATCACAAGCCATAAACAAAGCAAAGTTATATATTTCAGCTCTTAGCTTTTATTTTTGGAAACCTCAGTCCTTCCACAGTGCAGTCGTCAGGGGTTTATGGATAATTGCCTAAACGGAAGGTTAAGTGACTTGAAAAATGGTGTTTATTTTAGGCAGTCAATGGATATGAAGAACATGTATTTTATTTATATAGTGACCTACACTAACGTTTTTGCTGAAAAATCTTTTTACTGTTCAATTTTTGTGTGTGTGCTGGCATGTTTTATTTCTGTATGTGTGTGTCTGTGTGAGAGTATTACAGTGAGTGTGTGCACTCTGTTGTGAGTGGTGCAGTCTCATTATGTACATTAGTGTATGTTTGTATTTTATTTGTCTGTGTTTTTGTATTGATGTCATTGTGCGTGTAATTGAATGTTGTGTTCTTGTGTGTTACTATATATGGGTTTGCATGTGTGTGTGTGTGTGTGTGTGCTTGTGCATCATTGTCATTGCATATTTTTGTGTGTGATATTGTCTGTTGTCTTTTACGTAATATGGTATGTATGTATCTCATACACACACGCAGGCGCAAAGGCTTGAGAGGCAATGCTTGTATTCTCCACTAGATGTCAGTGTGTCTCCAGGTTGGTGAGCTTGCCTGAAGCCTCCCTGAGTGTATGCATGTGGTACCAGAATGCCTGGAGTTTGTTTTTTATTCAAATCATGGCACATATTGAGTTTTTGTGTAAATCTCTGCGTAGATTTACTCTCAACTTGAATCAAATCACAATTTTGACATGGAATTGAGCCTTAGTGCAGTTTGAATTTAAGTACAGATTCAGTTTGTATTTGAATCTCAGAACAATTTCAATGTGTATTAAAAGCTCTGCACAGACTCACTTTGCTCGCTCACACACACACACACACACACACACACACACACACACACACACACACACACACACACACATACACACACACATACACACACGCACACACACACACACACACACAGCCCTTGGCCCCAATAATAAAAATGATTCATAGTCCTTTCATACTCTGCCTGACTGGTGTTCATTTATTGATACTCTTCACAGTTAGTTTGTTCCCAGAACATTGTGACACAATAGCAGGACATAGACACCAGGGGGCAGTGTAACCCAGTTGAATTCCTGTAACCCAGCCTTTGTTTGCCATATCCTTACTCTCACAGCCCTGATTCAGGCCTGGCACGACATGCTACTTTTATTTTTGTGTTTTAGCTGTGACACACCCAGCCTCATTGGTGCTTTACGTACATTACATCATTGCAGGTATTTATAGAGTGTAAATCAGTGTTAATGAGCACACATGCAGCACGCACCTGGCTGTGGAGTAAAATCAGCCCCACAGCGCTGTCTGAACACATTTCTCCTCATTCTGCCCCCCAATCGCGGCTCTGACTCTCGCGCCAGGGCAGAACCGCCATGTCAAAAACTGCGGCGAGGCTGGAGCAGGGGGAAGAGCCTGGAAATGTCAAAGGAACTTGTTCCGCTTTGGCCGGTGGAATGAACCCCTAATTATGTCAGTAATGTTCCTGAGATTTAGACCCTGATGAGAGCTGGGTGCCCTCTGGTCGCCCCTGCTGCCTCCGCCCCATCATCTTTACCCACAAGCCCCCTCTCAGCGCAGGCCAAACACAACATCCACCGCCCCGAAAGCACGATGGAAAACTCCATCCTCTTTTACTCTGACACGTCTAATCAAATTAGCCCCCAACCCCAAAAAATCTGTCGCTGCCCTGTGCTGTGCCAAGGGAGAGGCCAGCTGCTATGGATTGTGGGTCGTGAGGAGATGTAGCGATAACGGCCCTGAGAAACACAGCCGGTCTAATCCCGGGCTGGAAATCCGAGAGAGGAAGAAAGAGGCCGTCCGTGATGCGTGGCGTCTTGGTAAAATCCTATCGGCTCTGATCTGGACCGGCCGCGATAAACGCCACCTCAAACGGCCCTGTTCGGACTGCGCCGGACACAGCCCCACAGATGGGACTTTATATCTGATCGAGATCACCACGCAGCCCAAATTCTTAGATGTTACTGTAATGACACCTCATCGCTGGCTAATGCTGTCTGCTCATGCAATTTCGCAGGGGATTAATTCAGTACGTGAGCACATTCATGGTTTTACTCTGTATATTACAACTTCATCAACAAATTCAGACATGCATCACTCCAAAAAATTGGCTCAGGTACTGCATGGAGTTCCCTGAAACGTCTCTTTGTGTCGAAGAGGAATTGAACAGGAAATGAAAGACCAAAGTGCTCTGCGTAAGGGAGCGAGTTTTCAGCTCTTGTCTCGTCACCACCTTTCGGTGATTTTTGCAGAATACGAAAAAGGCGTTCAGAGGAGATGAATCTAGGCCCAGCGTTCAGCTGCTGAACACAGTCCCAGCCTTTGTTAAAAGGCCCTTAATTCTGCAGAAATATTTTAGCCTGTTATTAAACCCTGTCAATCAGGGAAATTCCAGGAATATTTTGGGAATATTTGGGCGAGTTCTCTTGTGAAATCTACACACGCTGTGGCTGCGTCAGTGTTGGGCGAAGGCCAGAGTGGTGGGTCAGGTGAGGAGTTCATGGTAGGGGGAGGTAACTTACCCAGAATCCTCTGCAGCACACTTGACCACCTGAGCTCTACTGCAGCGTGTGGGGACACCACCAAACAAGGTGAACATTGCTATACAGGGTGACACCATTTAAAAAGCTGCACATCGCTAAAGCGGGTATCACTTTACATACCTGCAGAGCCGCAGTGTCTGCTGGTTATTGATGTGATCCTGTGCATTATTGCGTCATGACTGCCTGTCTCTGATTGGCCATCGAGTCGGTTCTCCTGGTCTGGAAAGCCTAAATTAGCCACTGTGTGAGAGTTTGCCCCACAGCCACCAGAGAGCCCTGTGCTGGAGTGTTAGAGTCCTGCCTCACAGGTGTGGACCCCGTGCTGCACGCTCCCTAATTAAAGAACATTCGGGGTCAAAGAATTTGGGATGTAGTTAACAGAGCGGGGGGATGAGGAGTGTAGAGAGGGTGAGGTCACTCACTGAAGCAGGGCTACATGCTGTGATCACCTGCCTGGAGACAGAGAGGATTATGGGGGATTACAGGACCACTGGAGCTGGGCACAGTTTCCACCGAGAGGGACAGATCTGCTGCCAACACACATACATGTGCACGCACTAACACACACACACACACAAAGCACACACATGCACACAAGAAAAAAAAAACACACACACACACACAAGGACACACACACATACAAACACACAGTCCCACACACAAATGTTTATACCTGCACACACTAACAAACACTGACAAAAACAAAGGCATACACACAATACTTAGACAGTCTGCTGCCAACACACACATTCTCTCTCTCACACACAGACACACACACAGACACTCTTTCTCTCACTCTCATTCTCTCTCTCTCTGTCATTCACACACACACATCACTCTCCACCCTCTGTAGGTGCAGACAGACTCCCGCAGACCTTACCTGTACAGACACATTTCACTATGACTCCAAAACTCAAGCTAACATGGGTCAAGGAGGCACTAAAAAAGCATATACACGAAGCACAGATAGCTATCTAATACTGTACACGTGTAGCATAGATCACTATCTAATACTGTACATGGGTAGCATAGATCACTATCTAACAATGTACATGAGTAGCATAAATCACTATCGAATATTGTACAAGTGTAGCATAGGTCACTATCTAATACTGTACACGTGTAGCATAGATCACTATCTATTACTGTACATGAGTTGCATAGATCTCTATCTAATACTGTACATGAGTAGCATTAATCACTATCAAATATTGTACAAGTGTAGCATAGATCACTATCTAATACTGTACAGGAGTAGCATAAATCACTATCTAATACTGTAAACGCGTAGCATAGATCACTAATACTGTACATGAGTAGCATGGATCACTATCTAACAATGTACATGAGTATCATAAATCACTATCTAATATTGTACACGTGTAGCATTGATCACTATCTAATACTGTACACGTGTAGCATAGATCACTATCTAATACTGCACACGAGTGGCATAGATCACTATCTAACACTGCACACGTGTAGCATAGATCACTATCTAATGCTGCACATGTGTAGCATAAATCGCTATCTAATACTGTACACGTGTAGCATGGATCACTATCTAATACTGTACACGTGTAGCATAGATCACTATCTAATACTGTACATGAGTAGCATAGATCACTATCTAACAATGTACATGAGTAGCATAGATCACTATCTAATACTGCACATGAGTAGCATTATTCACGATCAAATATTGTACACATGTAGCATAAATCACTATCTAATACTGTACAGGAGTAGCACAATTCACTATCTTATACTGTAAACACGTGGAATAGATCACTATCTCATACTGTACATGAGTTGCATGGATCTCTATCTAACAATGTACATGAGTAGCATAAATCACTATCTAATATTGTACACGTGTAGCATTGATCACGATCTAACACTGTACAGGAGTAGCATAGATCACGATCTAATACTGCACACGTGTAGCATTGATCACGATCTAATACTGTACAGGAGTAGCATAGATCACGATCTAATACTGCACACGAGTAGCATAGATCACTATCTAATACTGTACATGTGTTGCATAGATCACTATCTAATACTGTACACGTGTAGCATAGATCACTATCTAATACTGTACATGTGTTGCATAGATCACTATCTTATGTACACGAGTAGCATAGATCACTATCTAATACTGTATACAAATAGCATAGATCACAATCTAATACTGTACATGTGTTGCATAGATCACTATCTTATGTACACGAGTAGCATAGATCACTATCTAATACTGTATACAAATAGCATAGATCACTATATAATACTGTACACGTGTAGCATAGATCTTGATCTAAAACTGTACATATGTTGCATAGATCAGTATCTAATGTACACGAGTAGCATGGATCACTATCTAAAACTGTACACGTGTAGCATCGATCAGAATCAAATACTAAACATGAGTAGCATAGCTCACTATCTAATACTGTACGCGTGTAGCATAGATCACTATCTAATGTACACGTGTAGTATAGCTCACTATTTAATAATGTACATGAGTAGCACAAATCACTATCTAATACTGTACACGTGTAGCATAGATCACTATCTAATACTATACATGTGAGGCATAGATCACTATCTAATACTGTACATGTGTCGCATAAATCACTATCTAATACTGTACATGAGTAGCATAGCTCACTATCTAATACTGTTCGCATGTAGCTTAGATCACTATCTAATGTACACGTGTAGCATAGCTCACTATCTAATAATGTACATGAGTACCATAAATCACTATCTAATATTGTACACGTGTAGCATATATCACTATCTAATACTGTACATGTGTAGCATAGATCACTATCTAATACTGTACATGTTTAGCATAGATCACTATCTAGTACTGTATGCGTGTAGCATAGATCAATATCTAATATTGTAAATGTGTAGCATAGATCACTATCTAATACTGCATACGTGTAGCATAGATTACTTATACTGTACACAAGTACCATAGATCACAATCTAATACTGTATGAGAAGCATACATCACTATCTCATACTGTACACATGTAGCATAGATCACTATGTAATACTGTATACCTGTAGCATAGATCACTATCTTATACTGAACATGAGTTGCTTAGATTATTATCTAATACTGTACACGAGTACCATAGATTACTATGTAATACTGTTCACGAGTAGCATGGATCACTATCTAATACTGCACACGAGTACTATAGATCGCAATCTAATACCATACATGTCTAGCATAGATCGCTATCTAATACTGCACACGTGTTGAAAAGATCAATATCTAGTACTGCAAATGTGTAGCATGGATCACGTATACTGTACACAAGTACCATAGATCACAATCTTATACTGTATGAGAAGCATACATCACTACCTAATACTGTACACGTGTGGCATAGATCACTGTGTAATACTGTACACCTGTAGCGTAGATCACTATCTAATACTGTATACGCGTAGCATAGATCAGTATCTATTTCTGTACGAGTTGCTTAGATCACTATCTTATACTGTACACATGTAGCATTGATCACTACTTAGTACTGTACATGAGTAGCATAGATCATTATCTATTACTGTACATGAGTAGCATAGATCACTATCTAATACTGTGCTCGTGTAGCATAGATCACTATCTAATACTGTACACGTGTGGCATAGATCACTGTGTAATACTGTACACCTGTAGCGTACATCACTATCTAATGCTGTATATGCGTAGCATAGATCACTATCTATTACTGTACATGAGTTGCTTAGATCACTATCTTATACTGTACACATGTAGCATTGATCACTACTTAAAACTGTACATGAGTTGCATAGATCATTATCTAATACTGTACATGTGTGGCATAGATCACTATCTATTACTGTACATGAGTAGCATAGATCACTATCTAATACTGTGCTCGTGTAGCATAGATCACTATCTTATACTTTACATGAGTAGCATAGATCATTATCTAATATTCTAATATTGTGCATGTGTAGCATACATCACTATCTTTTACTGTACACGCGTAGCATAGATCACTATCTATTACTCTACATGTGTAGCATAGATCATTATCTGATACTGTACACGTGTAGCATAGATCATTATCTAATACTGTACAAGTGTAGCATAGATCACTATCAAATACTGTACAAGTGTAGCATATATCACTATCTAATACGGTACATGAGTAGCATAGATCATTATCTGATACTGTACATGTGTAGAATAGATCATTTTCTATTATTGTGCACGTGTAGCATAGATCACTATCTAATACTGTACAGGTATAGCAATGATCACTATCTAACACTGTACAGGTGTAGCATAGATCACTATTTAATACTGTACACGAGTAGCATAAATCACTAATACTGCACTTGAGTTGCATAGATCATTTTCTCATACTGTCCATGTGTAGCACAGATCACTTTCTAGTACTGCACACGTGTAGCATAGGTAATTGTCTAATACTGTACATGTGTAGCACAGATCACTATCTAACATTGTACAAGAGTTGCATAGATCACTGTCTTATACTGTACATGTGTAGTATAGATCACTATCTAATACTGTACATGTGTAGCATAGATCACTATCAAATACTGTACATGTGTAGCATAGATCACTATCTAATAATGAACACAAGTAGCATAAATCACTATGTAATACTGCACATGACTTGCATAGATCATTAATATTGTATAAGTGTAGCATAGATCATTAATACTGTACACGTGTGGCATAGATTACTGTCTAATACTGTACATGTGTAGCATAGATCACTATCAAATACTGTACACGTGTAGCATAGATCACTATCTAATAATGTACATGTGTAGCATAGATCACTATCTAATATTGAGCATGAGTAGCATAAATCACTGTCTAATACTGCACATGAGTAGCATAGATCACTATCTAATAATGTACATGTGTAGCATAGATCACTATCTAATACTGTACACGTGTAGCATAGATCACTATCTAATAATGTACATGTGTAGCATAGATCACTATCTAATATTGAGCATGAGTAGCATAAATCACTGTCTAATACAGCACATGAGTACCATAGATCACTATCTATTAATGTACATGTGTAGCATAGGTCACTATCTAATACTGTACACGTGTAGCATAGATCACTATCTAATAATGTACATGTGTAGCATAGATCACTATCTAATATTGAGCATGAGTAGCATAAATCACTGTCTAATACTGCACATGAGTAGCATAGATCATTATATAATACTGTACATGTGTCGCACTGATCACTGTTTAGTACTGTACACATGTAGCATAGATCACTATCTATTACTGTACATGAGTAGCATAGATCTATATCTAATACTGTACATGTGTAGCATAGATCACTATCTATTTCTGTACATATGTAGCATAGATCACTATCTAATACTGTACACTTGTAGCATAGATCACTTTTTATACTGTACAAGTGTAGCATAGATCACTAATACTGTACAAGTGTAGCATAGATCACTATCTAAATCTTAATATGCTCTTTGTGTCATCTAAATCGTCATATATTCTACACCTCCATTTTCTACTGACAGTCAACATGATGAAAAAACAAGGTATAAAATGATTTGGCTGTGGTGCATATGAAATATGTGTTTATGTACTATATATATTTGTAACCAGATATTTTTCCAATGTGCTTCATTTATAGCAAAATCATTTCCACACAATGGAAGGCTGAAGACAGTGGGTAATTTTTCTCTGGAATGAATATCGTAATTTATTCCTAGATTAGTTGTTAGTTTGCAGTTATTAAATGTTAATATTTCAGAGCTGTGCAGATTTGTAATGGACTCATCCAAAAGTGCGAAGCCAACAAAGAGGCAAATAAAGATAAATAACGATATCAGAGTCTGGCTGCAGAATGAAATTGACTGAACGCGAGTGCATTTAAGGCCATGCATTCTGCCAGTAAGATTGGCCCAGCCGACTCCGAGCACAGCAGGAGGTCAAAGGTCACTCACTGCTGTATCATTTCCTTTAAAAAGTTTTAAAGCTGGTTATTCATATGCAGTGTATATCTGACATTATGATTGTTTTTCCATACTTCCTTCTATGTTGCTGAAAATTATTTTTATGCACTTGCAAACTTCAAGTTTTTCAGGCATGCTTTAGGACTTTAATGGTGTTTGGAGAATAGTTTCTCTTTTTATTTTTAATCTTTAAAGTACATTTTCATGTTTAAGTTTGTTATTTCACACGCATAAATAATCGCTTATTACACCTAATACACACACACACACACACACACACGCACATCCACCCTCTCATGAATATGCACAATCTTACACACACACACACACACACACACACACACGCGCGCGCGCATCCACCCTCTCATGAATATGCACAATCTTACACACACACACACACACACACACACACACACACGCGCGCGCACGCATCCACCCTCTCATGAACACACACTCACACACACGCACGCACTCATACACCCTCTCATCCACCCTCTCATGAACATACACAATCACACACACACACGCATGCAAACTCTCACAAACAAACATAAACACACACACATGCACAAACACACTTGGACAAGAAGCTGTCCTATGCTCTTCTGTTCTGGCGCTGACACAAAACAAAACTATACATGGTAGAACTACTCTGGACTCACTGGGAAACACTACTATCTATCACAGTCACATCACAATCACACTATAAATCTTCAGCCAGTTTTTGCCAGTTAAATGCGCAAATTCGCATAAAGTGCATCTCAAACACAGGGCTTTGCAAACGAAAGCTTTGCAAATGAATCTGAAAAATGCTGCAAATCAAATACCACACGACAGGACATTTAAAGGACTGAAGCTGCAAATAATGAAATATAAAACTGGGCTCCCATTCTATGTAAACTACTGCATTTTATGGGATAATATAAAGGTGAAATAAAAGACAATTAAAGGTCCTTATGTTTAATGATACAAAGAGCAAATTAGCTAGTTTCAGCCAATGGGAACATACGCCCATCTTCCTTTTAGTGAGCTGTTTAAATTTATCTGATGATACAGCGTAAGCGTTAAGCAGCCAAAAGGTACAAAATCTTCCTCTATGAAATAAATTTTATGTTTAAACGTGCCTTGCATTTACAAACAGTTACCCACAGTTAATCATGTATCTGCCTGCCCAGAGAAACAGTACAGATTCTTGCGAAAGGCTTTTTGACCCTTCGTCTCAAACCTCCATTCCATGAGGCTTCAGAGGCAGTCAGCAATGCCCATGAAACTGTAACTCTGCAGAGTGGCAGTCAGCGATGCGTATGAAACTGTCACTCTACAGAGTGGCAGTCAGCGATGCGTATGAAACTGTCACTCTACAGAGTGGCAGTCAGCAATGCGTTTGAAACTGTAACTCTACAGAGTGGCAGTCAGCGATGCCTATGAAACTGTAACTCTACAGAGTGGCAGTCAGCAATGCGTTTGAAACTGTAACTCTACAGAGTGGCAGTCAGCGATGCCTATGAAACTGTAACTCTACAGAGTGGCAGTCAGCGATGCATATGAAACGGTTACTCAATGAAACCGTAACTCTACAGAGTGGCAGTTAGCGATGCGTATGAAACTGTCACTCTACAGAGTGGCAGTCAGCGATGCGTTTGAAACTGTAACTCTACAGAGTGGCAGTCAGCGATGCCTATGAAACTGTAACTCTACAGAGTGGCAGTCAGCGATGTGTATGAAATGGTTACTCTATGAAACCGTAACTCTACATAGTGGCAGTCAGCGATGCGTATGAAACTGTTACTCTACAGAGTGGCAGTCAGCAATGCGTATGAAACCGTAACTCTACAGAGTGGCAGTCTGCGATGCGTATGAAACTGTCACTCTACAGAGTGGCAGTCAGCAATGCGTTTGAAACTGTAACTCTACAGAGTGGCAGTCAGCGATGCGTATGAAATGGTTACTCTATGAAACCGTAACTCTACAGAGTGGCAGTCAGCAATGCGTATGAAACCGTAACTCTACAGAGTGGCAGTCAGCGATGCCTATGAAACTGTAACTCTACAGAGTGGCAGTCTGCGATGCGTATGAAACTGTCACTCTACAGAGTGGCAGTCAGCAATGCATATAAAACTGTAACTCTACAGAGTGGCAGTCAGCGATGCGTATGAAACGGTTACTCTATGAAACCGTAACTCTACAGAGTGGCAGTCAGCGATGCGTATGAAACCGTAACTCTAAAGAGTGGCAGTCAGCGATGCCTATGAAACTGTAACTCTACAGAGTGGCAGTCTGCGATGCGTATGAAACTGTCACTCTACAGAGTGGCAGTCAGCAATACATATAAAACTGTAACTCTACAGAGTGGCAGTCAGCGATGCGTATGAAACGGTTACTCTATGAAACCGTAACTCTACAGAGTGGCAGTCAGCGATGCGTATGAAACTGTTACTCTACAGAGTGGCAGTCAGCAATGCGTATGAAACCGTAACTCTACAGAGCGGCAGTCAGCGATGCCTATGAAACTGCAACTCTACAGAGTGGCAGTCTGCGATGCGTATGAAACTGTCACTCTACAGAGTGGAAGTCAGCAATGCGTATGAAACTGTAACTCTACAGAGTGGCAGTCAGCGATGCGTATGAAACTGTAACTCTACAGAGTGGCAGTCAGCAATGTGTTTGAAACTGTAACTCTACAGAGTGGCAGTCAGCAATGTGTTTGAAACTGTAACTCTACAGAGTGGCAGTCAGCAATGTGTTTGAAACTGTAACTCTACAGAGTGGCAGTCAGCAATGCATATGAAACTGTAACTCTACAGAGTGGCAGTCAGCAATGTGTTTGAAACTAAGTCCACACAGTGGCAGTCAGCAATGCATATGAAACTGTAACTCTACAGAGTGGCAGTCAGCAATGCATATGAAACTGTAACTCTACAGAGTGGCAGTCAGCGATGCGTTTGAAACTGTAACTCTACAGAGTGGCAGTCAGCGATGCGTATGAAACTGTAACTCTACAGAGTGGCAGTCAGCGATGCGTATGAAACTGTAACTCCACAGAGTGGCAGTCAACAATGCGTATGAAACTGAAACTCTACAGCAAAATGCAGCCGTGGCTGGACTTGGTTCACCTGCAGTGTTTACTGTTGTATGGATGTATGGACCTGAGACCTGGTCACTCCTGGTGCCCTCTACTGTATGCTGGTTTTTTCAAACCAGAACTGCAATCAGGATTTTAACAAGCTGTTGATTTGTTTGTAAATATCCACCTTGGAATATATTGTAAATATTGGCAGAGGGAAACAATTTAACCAAACATTTAATCAACATAAATAATCAAAGGTTCCTCATTGGTGAAACTCCTGACAGATGGTAGCAAAACCCAACAATTTACTTGGCAAACAATGGAGTCACACCTGTTGTGTCTTCTGTTGATTTTAGTAGGTTCAGGCAGGTTATTTGGGAAAAACTCAAAACACCTGTATTCAGAAACCTAATTTGGAGCTTATTGATTTTCTCAGAGTCTAATTTGATCTGTGTAAAAATGTTTTCACCTGAAAATCCTAGCAATATTGAAAATTAAGCACAATATGTTCAATATAGTTTTTATTCTTCATAGCAGAATGGATATGTCCATCCAAATGTGACTTAAGATGGTAAATAACTGCTCAAAACATTGAATGCTGCTAATTAAGACAAAGTAACAGCTTATTAAAATCCTAGAATTGCAGTTCTGGCTGGAGAAAACACCAGCATACACAGGGGGGCGCCAGGACCGAATCTGAGAACCACTAATCAAGATGAACGCAGTCAGCGTGATGTCCTTTAGAAACATGAGCAAGAGCGACACAATGTACAGCACTGTAAATGCAAATGCTATTTTAATAAAACCACTCAACACAGAGAAACGAGGCCCCAGGGCACGAAGAACTCAAGCGTTTCCCCTCGTGTTTGTTTGATTTTGTGTTATATTTGAACCTAGTCTCTTAGTGACTTGGGCTGCCTTCACAGGGAGAAGATATTTTCGAATCTCCAGAGAGACCGTGTATGATTTATGAAGAGTTTGGCAGCAGCAGTGACAGGGTGTGAGCGAGTTTGTTTTGGTTTCTCTATCTTTACACAGTAACAGAAGGAAATGAAGGAAGATCCATGGAGCCAATTCCTCCGGCAGGGGATGGGCCCGACCCTAGATACCTCCTCCATCCTGGGGTAAAGATCAGACTGTCTCAGGTTTGTCCTGGGATAAAGATCAGCGTGTGTCCGGTTTGTCCTGGGGTAAAGATCGATCAGAGTGTGTCAGGTTTGTCCTGGGGTGAACGTCAGAGTGTGTTCGGTTTGTCCTGGGATAAAGATCAGAGTGTGTCAGATTTGTCCTGGGAGAAAGATCAGAGTGTGTCAGGTTTGTCCTGGGATAAAGATCAGAGTGTGTTCGGTTTGTCCTGGGATAAAGATCAGAGTGTGTCAGGTTTGTCCTGGGATAAAGATCAGAGTGTGTCAGGTTTGTCTTGGGGCAAAGATCAGAGTGTGTCAGGTTTGTCCTGGGATAAAGATCAGAGTGTGTCAGGTTTGTCCTGAGAGAAAGATCAGAGTGTGTCAGGTTTGTCCTGGGATAAAGATCCGAGTGTGTCAGGTTTGTCCTGGGAGAAAGATCAGAGTGTGTCAGGTTTGTCCTGGGATAAAGATCAGAGTGTGTCAGGTTTGTCCTGGGGCAAAGATCAGAGTGTGTCAGGTTTGTCCTGGGAGAAAGATCAGAGTGTGTCAGGTTTGTCCTGGGATAAAGATCAGAGTGTGTCAGGTTTGTCCTGGGATAAATATCAGAGTGTGTCAGGTTTGTCCTGGGGCAAAGATCAGAGTGTGTCAGGTTTGTCCTGGGAGAAAGATCAGAGTGTGTCAGGTTTGTCCTGGGATAAAGATCAGAGTGTGTCAGGTTTGTCCTGGGGCAAAGATCAGAGTGTGTCAGGTTTGTCCTGGGATAAAGATCAGAGTGTGTCAGGTTTGTCCTGGGATAAAGATCAGAGTGTGTCAGGTTTGTCCTGGGAGAAAGATCAGAGTGTGTCAGGTTTGTCCTGGGATAAAGATCAGAGTTGTCAGGTTTGTCCTGGGGCAAAGATCAGAGTGTGTCAGGTTTGTCCTGGGATAAAGATCAGAGTGTGTCAGGTTTGTCCTGGGATAAAGATCAGTGTGTCAGGTTTGTCCTGGGGTAAACGTCAGAGTGTGTCAGGTTTGTCCTGGGATAAAGATAAAGATCAGAGTGTGGCAGGTTTGTCCTGGGATAAAGATCAGACTGTGGAAGATTTGTCCTGGGATAAAGATCAGTGTGTCAGGTTTGTCCTGGGGTAAACGTCAGAGTGTGTCAGGTTTGTCCTGGGATAAAGATAAAGATCAGAGTGTGGCAGGTTTGTCCTGGGATAAAGATCAGACTGTGTAAGGTTTGTCCTGGGATAAAGATCAGACTGTGTAAGGTTTGTCCTGGGATAAAGATCAGACTGTGTCAGGTTTGTTCTGGGATGAATATCAGATTATCTATGGTTCGTCCCTGCATGAACATGAGTGTGTCAGGTTTGTCCTGGGATGAATATTAGAATATCTATGGTTCATCCCTGCATGAACATGAGTGTGTCAGGGTTGTTCTGGGATGAATATCAGATTATCTATGGTTTGTCCCTGCATGAACATGAGTGTGTCAGGTTTGCTCTGGGATGAATATTAGAATATCTATGGTTTGTCCCTGCATGAACATGAGTGTGTCAGGTTTGTTCTGGGATGAATATCAGGTTATCTATGGTTTGTCCCTGCATGAACATGAGTGTGTCAGGTTTGTCCTGGGATGAATATTAGAATATCTATGGTTTGTCCCTGCATGAACATGAGTGTGTCAGGTTTGTCCTGGGATGAATATCAGATTATCTATGGTTTGTCCCTGCATGAACATGAGTGTGTCAGGTTTGTTCTGGGATGAATATCAGATTATCTATGGTTCGTCCCTGCATGAACATGAGTGTGTCAGGTTTGTCCTGGGATGAATATTAGAATATCTATGGTTCGTCCCTGCATGAACATGAGTCGGTCAGGTTTGTCCTGGGATAAAGATCAGTGTGTCAGGTTTGTCCTGGGGTAAACGTCAGAGTGTGTCAGGTTTGTCCTGGGATAAAGATAAAGATCAGAGTGTGGCAGGTTTGTCCTGGGATAAAGATCAGTGTGTCAGGTTTGTCCTGGGGTAAACGTCAGAGTGTGTCAGGTTTGTCCTGGGATAAAGATAAAGATCAGAGTGTGGCAGGTTTGTCCTGGGATAAAGATCAGACTGTGTAAGATTTGTCCTGGGATAAAGATCAGTGTGTCAGGTTTGTCCTGGGGTAAACGTCAGAGTGTGTCAGGTTTGTCCTGGGATAAAGATAAAGATCAGAGTGTGGCAGGTTTGTCCTGGGATAAAGATCAGACTGTGTAAGGTTTGTCCTGGGATAAAGATCAGACTGTGTAAGGTTTGTCCTGGGATAAAGATCAGACTGTGTCAGGTTTGTTCTGGGATGAATATCAGATTATCTATGGTTCGTCCCTGCATGAACATGAGTGTGTCAGGTTTGTCCTGGGATGAATATTAGAATATCTATGGTTCATCCCTGCATGAACATGAGTGTGTCAGGGTTGTTCTGGGATGAATATCAGATTATCTATGGTTTGTCCCTGCATGAACATGAGTGTGTCAGGTTTGCTCTGGGATGAATATTAGAATATCTATGGTTTGTCCCTGCATGAACATGAGTGTGTCAGGTTTGTTCTGGGATGAATATCAGGTTATCTATGGTTTGTCCCTGCATGAACATGAGTGTGTCAGGTTTGTCCTGGGATGAATATTAGAATATCTATGGTTTGTCCCTGCATGAACATGAGTGTGTCAGGTTTGTCCTGGGATGAATATCAGATTATCTATGGTTCGTCCCTGCATGAACATGAGTGTGTCAGGTTTGCTCTGGGATGAATATTAGAATATCTATGGTTTGTCCCTGCATGAACATGAGTGTGTCAGGTTTGTTCTGGGATGAATATCAGGTTATCTATGGTTTGTCCCTGCATGAACATGAGTGTGTCAGGTTTGTCCTGGGATGAATATTAGAATATCTATGGTTTGTCCCTGCATGAACATGAGTGTGTCAGGTTTGTCCTGGGATGAATATCAGATTATCTATGGTTTGTCCCTGCATGAACATGAGTGTGTCAGGTTTGTTCTGGGATGAATATCAGATTATCTATGGTTCGTCCCTGCATGAACATGAGTGTGTCAGGTTTGTCCTGGGATGAATATTAGAATATCTATGGTTCGTTCCTGCATGAACATGAGTCGGTCAGGTTTGTCCTGGGATGAATATCAGATTATCTATGGTTTGTCCCTGCATGAACATGAGTGTGAGAGGTTTGTTCTGGGATGAATATTAGAATATCTATGGTTCATCCCTGCATGAACATGAGTGTGTCAGGTTTGTTCTGGGATGAATATTAGAATATCTATGGTTCGTCCCTGCATGAACATGAGTGTGTCAGGTTTGTCCTGGGATGAATATCAGATTATCTATGGTTCGTCCCGGCATGAACATGAGTGTGTCAGGTTTGTTCTAGGATGAATATCAGATTATCTATGGTTTGTCCCTGCATGAACATGAGTGTGTCAGGTTTGTCCTGGGATGAATATCAGATTATCTATGGTTCGTCCCTGCATGAACATGAGTGTGTCAGGTTTGTTCTGGGATGAATATCAGATTATCTATGGTTCGTCCCTGCATGAACATGACTGTGTCAGGTTTGTCCTGGGATGAATATCAGATTATCTATGGTTCGTCCCGGCATGAACATGAGTGTGTCAGGTTTGTTCTAGGATGAATATCAGATTATCTATGGTTTGTCCCTGCATGAACATGAGTGTGAGAGGTTTGTTCTGGGATGAATATTAGAATATCTATGGTTCGTCCCTGCATGAACATGAGTGTGTCAGGTTTGTTCTGGGATGAATATTAGAATATCTATGGTTCGTCCCTGCATGAACATGAGTGTGTCAGGTTTGTTCTGGGATGAATATTAGAATATCTATGGTTCGTCCCTGCATGAACATGAGTGTGTCAGGTTTGTCCTGGGATGAATATTAGAATATCTATGGTTCATCCCTGCATGAACATGAGTGTGTCAGGTTTGTTCTGGGATGAATATCGGATTATCTATGGTTTGTCCCTGCATGAACATGAGTGTGTCAGGTTTGTTCTGGGATGAATATCAGATTATCTATGGTTCGTCCCTGCATGAACATGAGTGTGTCAGGTTTGTCCTGGGATGAATATCAGATTATCTATGGTTTGTCCCTGCATGAACATGAGTGTGTCAGGTTTGTTCTGGGATGAATATTAGAATATCTATGGTTCGTCCCTGCATGAACATGAGTGTGTCAGGTTTGTTCTGGGATGAATATCAGATTATCTATGGTTCATCCCTGCATGATCATGAGTGTGTCAGGTTTGTTCTGGGATGAATATTAGAATATCTATGGTTCGTCCCTGCATGAACATGAGTGTGTCAGGTTTGTCCTGGGATGAATATTAGAATATCTATGGTTCATTCCTGCATGAACATGAGTGTGTCAGGGTTGTTCTGGGATGAATATCAGATTATCTTTGGTTTGTCCCTGCATGAACATGAGTGTGTCAGGTTTGTTCTGGGATGAATATTAGAATATCTATGGTTCGTCCCTGCATGAACATGAGTGTGTCAGGTTTGTTCTGGGATGAATATCAGATTATCTATGGTTCATCCCTGCATGATCATGAGTGTGTCAGGTTTGTTCTGGGATGAATATCAGATTATCTATGGTTTGTCCCTGCATGAACATGAGTGTGTCAGGTTTGTTCTGGGATGAATATTAGAATATCTATGGTTCGTCCCTGCATGAACATGAGTGTGTCAGGTTTGTTCTGGGATGAATATCAGATTATCTATGGTTTGTCCCTGCATGAACATGAGTGTGTCAGGTTTGTTCTGGGATGAGAATCAGATTATCTATGGTTCATCCCTGCATGAACATGAGTGTGTCAGGTTTGTTCTGGGATGAATATCAGATTATCTATGGTTCATCCCTGCATGAACATGAGTGTGTCAGGGTTGTTCTGGGATGAATATCAGATTATCTATGGTTCGTCCCTGCATGAACATGAGTGTGTCAGGTTTGTCCTGGGATGAATATTAGAATATCTATGGTTCGTCCCTGCATGAACATGAGTGTGTCAGGTTTGTCCTGGGATGAATATCAGATTATCTATGGTTTGTCCCTGCATGAACATGAGTGTGTCAGGTTTGTTCTGGGATGAATATTAGAATATCTATGGTTCGTCCCTGCATGAACATGAGTGTGTCAGGTTTGTCCTGGGATGAATATCAGATTATCCATGGTTTGTCCCTGCATGAACATGAGTGTGTCAGGTTTGTTCTGGGATGAATATCAGATTATCTATGGTTTGTCCCTGCATGAACATGAGTGTGTCAGGTTTGTTCTGGGATGAGTATTAGAATATCTATGGTTCGTCCCTGCATGAACATGAGTGTGAGAGGTTTGTTCTGGGATGAATATCAGATTATCTATGGTTCGTCCCTGCATGAACATGAGTGTGAGAGGTTTGTTCTGGGATGAATATCAGATTATCTATGGTTTGTCCCTGCATGAACATGAGTGTGAGAGGTTTGTTCTGGGATGAATATTAAAATATCTATGGTTCGTCCCTGCTTGAACATGAGTGTGTCAGGTTTGTTCTGGGATGAATATCAGATTATCTATGGTTTGTCCCTGCATGAACATGAGTGTGAGAGGTTTGTTCTGGGATGAATATTAGAATATCTATGGTTCGTCCCTGCATGAACATGAGTGTGTCAGGTTTGTTCTGGGATGAATATCAGATTATCTATGGTTTGTCCCTGCATGAACATGAGTGTGTCGGGTTTCTTCTGGGATGAATATCAGATTATCTATGGTTCATCCCTGCATGAACATGAGTGTGTCAGGTTTGTTCTGGGATGAATATCAGATTATCTATGGTTCGTCCCTGCATGAACATGAGTGTGTCAGGTTTGTCCTGGGATGAATATTAGAATATCTATGGTTCGTCCCTGCATGAACATGAGTGTGTCAGGTTTGTCCTGGGATGAATATCAGATTATCTATGGTTTGTCCCTGCATGAACATGAGTGTGTCAGGTTTGTTCTGGGATGAATATTAGAATATCTATGGTTTGTCCCTGCATGAACATGAGTGTGTCAGGTTTGTCCTGGGATGAATATCAGATTATCTATGGTTTGTCCCTGCATGAACATGAGTGTGTCAGGTTTGTTCTGGGATGAATATTAGAATATCCATGGTTCGTCCCTGCATGAACACAAGTTTGAGAGGTTTGTTCTTTGATGAATATTGAAATATCTATGGTTCGTTCCTGCTTGAACATGAGTGTGTCAGGTTTGTTCTGGGATGAATATCAGATTATCTATGGTTTGTCCCTGCATGAACATGAGTGTGAGAGGTTTGTTCTGGGATGAATATTAGAATATCCATGGTTCGTCCCTGCATGAACATGAGTGTGTCAGGTTTGTTCTGGGATGAATATCAGATTATCTATGGTTTGTCCCTGCATGAACATGAGTGTGTCAGGTTTGTTCTGGGATGAATATCAGATTATCTATGGTTTGTCCCTGCATGAACATGAGTGTGTCAGGTTTGTTCTGGGATGAATATTAGAATATCTATGGTTCGTCCCTGCATGAACATGAGTGTGTCAGGTTTGTCCTGGGAT
The DNA here is from genome assembly GCA_029721435.1 of Gymnothorax reevesii. NCBI lineage: Eukaryota > Metazoa > Chordata > Actinopteri > Anguilliformes > Muraenidae > Gymnothorax > Gymnothorax reevesii. Next base: position 163,116,778 of record CM056575.1, read on the forward strand.
GAATATCAGATTATCTATGGTTTGTCCCTGCATGACCATGAGTGTGTCAGGTTTGTTCTGGGATGAATATCAGATTATCTATGGTTTGTCCCTGCATGAACATGAGTGTGTCAGGTTTGTCCTGGGATGAATATCAGATTATCTATGGTTTGTCCCTGCATGAACATGAGTGTGTCAGGTTTGTTCTGGGATGAATATTAGAATATCTATGGTTCGTCCCTGCATGAACATGAGTGTGAGAGGTTTGTTCTGGGATGAATATTAAAATATCTATGGTTCGTCCCTGCTTGAACATGAGTGTGTCAGGTTTGTTCTGGGATGAATATCAGATTATCTATGGTTTGTCCCTGCATGAACATGAGTGTGAGAGGTTTGTTCTGGGATGAATATTAGAATATCTATGGTTCGTCCCTGCATGAACATGAGTGTGTCAGGTTTGTTCTGGGATGAATATCAGATTATCTATGGTTTGTCCCTGCATGAACATGAGTGTGTCAGGTTTGTTCTGGGATGAATATCAGATTATCTATGGTTCGTCCCTGCATGAACATGAGTGTGTCAGGTTTGTTCTGGGATGAATATCAGATTATCTATGGTTCGTCCCTGCATGAACATGAGTGTGTCAGGTTTGTCCTGGGATGAATGTTAGAATATCTATGGTTCGTCCCTGCATGAACATGAGTGTGTCAGGTTTGTCCTGGGATGAATATCAGATTATCTATGGTTTGTCCCTGCATGAACATGAGTGTGTCAGGTTTGTTCTGGGATGAATATTAGAATATCTATGGTTCGTCCCTGCATGAACATGAGTGTGTCAGGTTTGTCCTGGGATGAATATCAGATTATCTATGGTTTGTCCCTGCATGAACATGAGTGTGTCAGGTTTGTTCTGGGATGAATATCAGATTATCTATGGTTTGTCCCTGCATGAACATGAGTGTGTCAGGTTTGTCCTGGGATGAATATCAGATTATCTATGGTTTGTCCCTGCATGAACATGAGTGTGTCAGGTTTGTTCTGGGATGAATATCAGATTATCTATGGTTTGTCCCTGCATGAACATGAGTGTGTCAGGTTTGTTCTGGGATGAATATTAGAATATCTATGGTTCGTCCCTGCATGAACATGAGTGTGTCAGGTTTGTTCTGGGATGAATATCAGATTATCTATGGTTTGTCCCTGCATGAACATGAGTGTGTCAGGTTTGTTCTGGGATGAGAATCAGATTATCTATGGTTCATCCCTGCATGAACATGAGTGTGTCAGGTTTGTTCTGGGATGAATATCAGATTATCTATGGTTCATCCCTGCATGAACATGAGTGTGTCAGGTTTGTTCTGGGATGAATATCAGATTATCTATGGTTTGTCCCTGCATGAACATGAGTGTGTCAGGTTTGTCCTGGGATGAATATCAGATTATCTATGGTTTGTCCCTGCATGAACATGAGTGTGTCAGGTTTGTTCTGGGATGAATATCAGATTATCTATGGTTTGTCCCTGCATGAACATGAGTGTGTCAGGTTTGTTCTGGGATGAATATTAGAATATCTATGGTTCGTCCCTGCATGAACATGAGTGTGAGAGGTTTGTTCTGGGATGAATATTAAAATATCTATGGTTCGTCCCTGCTTGAACATGAGTGTGTCAGGTTTGTTCTGGGATGAATATCAGATTATCTATGGTTCATCAGAACAAGCATCAGGGTTGCTATGCAAAAAATAGTTCTCATTATTTATTTATTTTTTTTAGATAAATCACCCATTATAGATATAATTACTCTTACATTTAAGCTGGAAGGTAGTACTTTATTTTCATATTCATTGCTTCCTTTCCTTTCAGAGTGCCCAGGCAAAATTTTTAAAAAAACTGTTTAATTGTCCACATGCTTAAGACAGCACTGTCTGTAAGTTCCCCTCTCTCCCCTGGGGCCTGACAATCCTTGAAGTGCTCACCCCTGACCTCCGACCCCTGGAGAGCTAGCTGATTGGGTGCTGACCCCTGCAGAGATGGCTGATTGGGTGATGAGCCCTGGAGAGCTTGCTGATTGGGTGATGACCTCGGGGGAGAACAGGGGGTGTGGTTTTGTGTGAGTCACGGGTACGTGCCCCCCTGAGCTCAGGAATAATCTGCACCCCCCCGCCCCCCCCCCCACCATCACAAGAGGAGCAGGGAATGATGGGATGCATAATCAGGAGTGGCACATTTGCACTCTGCTCTCCGCGTCTGGCTTTATATCACCTCCCACGCCTTGAAAAAGAGCGTATTTAAAAGTTTAAGAGCCTCTTTTTGTGAGGGATTGGAGGAGTTTCGCCAGCTAGTAAAAGCCTGGAGGAGCACTTTGTGATTCACGTCTCTGACCGGGAGACCCTTCCAAACGGAGCGCGGAGGCCATAAAAGGCCCGAATGAGAAGTTGCAGGGAAGAAGAGCCCCTTATCGCTCTGGGAAACAGCAGGGAGATCGGCCTCCAATGCGACCCCGACGCTACTGCAATCTTTACCGCCACTTCTGAGATGTGTGAGCGTACATGTTTAAGGCTTCAAATATATATCCTGTGTCTCTATGTCCAGTGTCTGACTGCACACATTCCTCTACAGAACAGTCAGCCAACTCCGATTCTCACACACCCTGCCTGATATAAATGGTCCGTTATCATTGGTGGCATATTTCACACTGATTGGTGTCACAAAATGCTCAAGGCCCCAGACCGTTAAAGATCTCTCCGGATCATTTATACGCCTTTGCGTGATCTTAGGAGGATATCAGTATGATTGTGAGTACAGTGTATGAACAGAAACATGTGGACACTCTTTACTGCCCATATGCTCAGCTTCTTAGTGAGCCACAGTTGTTTGCAAAAGTTTGTGCACCCCTGATCAAAATCTTTGTTACTGTGAATAGCTGAGTAAAAAGATGACTCATCTCTGAAAGGCATAAAGTTAATTCCTAACATTATTCCTTTATATTTTAATATTTTAAGCAAGACTATCTGTTTATTACCATCTTTTTACAGTTTCAAAATGGCAAAAAAGGAAAAGGGTCCAAAGCAAAAGTTTGGGCACCCTGCATGGTCAATTTTTAGTTACACTCCCTTGGGCAAGTAACACAGCTTGCAAGCATTGTTTGGTGCCAGCTAAGAGATTTTAAATTCTGGTTTGGGGGATTCTGCCCATTATTCTGTGCCAAAGTCTTCTGGTTGTGTGAGATTCTTTGGCTGCCCTGCATGCACCGTTCTTTTGAGGTCCATCCACAGATTTTCAATGATGTTGAGGTAGGAGACCTTGAGGGCGATGGTGAAACCTTCAGCTCGCACCTCTTGAGGTATTCAGTTGTGGAATTTCAGGTTTGTTTAGGATCATTACCCTGTTGTGGAAGCCGCCCTCTTCTCATCTTCACCTTTTTTACAGATGGTGTGATGTTTGCTTACCGAATTTGCTCGAATTTAGTTGGATCCATTCTTCCGTTGACCAGTGACATGTTCCCTGTGCCACTGGCTGCAACACCAGCCCAAAGCAGGATCCATCCCACCATGCGCTTGACAGTTAGAGAGGTGATCTTTTACTGAAATTCTGCATCTTTTTTCTCCAAACATACCTCTGCTCATTGCAGCTGATGCGTTTTATTTTAACTCCATCAGTCCACAGGACTTGTTTCCTAAATGCGTGTTCAGATATTCAAATGCTCGGCTTGTTCAGATTTTCCTTAGAAACCGTCTGATGCTGAATTTCATGGTGAGGATGCAGGAAAGGTTTCCCTCTCATGACTCTTCCATGAAGATCATATTTGAGCAGGTGTCGCTGAACCGTAGGGCTGTGCACCATGACTCTATGCTGCTCTAAATCTTGCTGAAGGTTTTTTGTTGTCGAACAGGTGTTTTGATTTACCTTTCTAGCAATCAGATGAGCAGTTTTCTCAGGATGTTTTCTAGGTCTTCCAGACCTTAACCTGACTTCCACTGTTTCTGTTGACTGCCATTTCTTAGTTATTTTATGAACTGAGGAAATCTCTACCTAAAAACGCCTTATAGCCTCCTCCTGCTTTGTGGGCATCAGTGATCTTCATCATCAGAGAGTTAGGCAGCTGCGCAGAGGACCCTATGGCCTCTGATTATGGGCCAAGGTTTGAGGAGTCTGGGAATTTATAAACTTTGAAATTTGCATCACCTGGCCTTTCCTAACGATGAGTGTGAACAAGCCATAGCCCTAACAAGCTAAATACGATCTGAGACCACAGTCAAAGTTACCTTTTGGGGTGCCCAAACTTTTGCACGGTGCTCCTTTCCTTTTTTATTCTAGAATTGTTTAAAACCAAAGTAATGTACCAATACTGCTTAAAATTTCAAAAAAAGTGTTTTATCTTTAACTTGAACTGTTCTCTGAATGGTAATCTTCTACTCTTGCAAAAAACTGTATATAGCAAGAAAATCCTGATGCGTTATGCAGGGACATTCCAGATTATTCTGTGCTTCTGACAGAGTGGGGAGTGTCCTCTCCTATTTCAACATGGCAGTGGATTCGCACACAGAGTGTGGTTCATGCATAGTTAGCCAAGGTCAGAAGAGAAATATACTAAACAACTTTAAAAACACGTTTTTTGTAACCACTAGTATTTCATTGGCGTGTATAAAACTAGCACTTTTATGAGTAAGAAATAATAACAGCGATAATTTCGTGTTGAAAATGCACTGTCAGTCATGTTGGCGTTATAAGTCACAGTTACATTTTCAGTATTGCGCCTGTCCTCCGCTCGCTCTCAGTACAGCCTCGCATCTCCTTGGGACTGATGCAATCAAACCACTGATCTGAGCCTGAGGCACAGGCAGCCATTCTTCCTGAAGTGCTGCAGCGGGCTGTGCGTACCTGAGCGGAGAGGGACCGCTGACCCCAACACGCTGGTCCAACACATCGCACAAATGTTCCATAGGGTTCAAGTCTGGTGAATATGCAAGCCATGGGAGAACATCGATATTGTGTTCATGGAAAAACTCTCGACAGACTCTGGCAACAGGCGGCCTTGCGTTGTCGTGCATGAAGGTGTCCCCAGACTGCTGCGCCCGCGGCAGGATATGAGGTTCCAGAATGCTTCCCCTGTAGATTTGAGCTGTAAGACCGCCCTGTATGTGTACAGGTGGAGATCGCCAGCCATGCAAAATAGCTCCCAAAATCATGACGCCTCCCCCTCAAAAACGATGGACTCGTTGCACACAAGCGTCCTCATAGCTCTCACCACGACAGCTCTGGACAGGTTGATCTGTCACTCAGCGCTGAAAAAGACTCGTTTCTATCTACCTGTCCACCAGTTCCGACCACTGTACTGTTTTTTCTAGTCTCGTCTGGCCGCACGTCTCACTGGTGTCAGTACCATTCCGGTATGGACTCAGTACGGCCATATGCCCTCTTCTCTCAGGCGACGGCGGACAGTTTGGGCACTGATTCTGGGATTGTGGCGCCCAGGAATTTTATTTGCTGTCTGCGTTGCTGTCCAGAAATGATCCTGCAGGTGCAGTACCCGAATATGACGATCCTGGATTGCAGTGGTCACACGAGGCTGACTGGATCTTGGACGGTCACAGGATGAACCTGTTGCATGGAATCGAGCCCACAGACGAGAAATTGTTGACTGGTTTGCTCCCAGGAGTTCTACAACTCGTCTCTGTCGTATTCCGGCCGTCCGCATCTGTATGGCTCCGTCACAGAGATTTTGAGCAAGTATTAACTGTACAGAAGTTTAACAGCACCCGCTTCGAGTATTTCCACAAGATAATTAGTTCTTTTCATGGAATTGGCAATAATTGCCCGTAATTTCCAAGATAAAATCCAAAACAGAAGCCGCCATGTTTTGAACTCAAGCTACAGCCTGTGAAAGCCATAATCGTGACGTAAATGCGGCTGCTGAGACCGTAAACAAAGCATCCCCGATCAGTGATATGCATTGTACGATTTTGCGAGTTTATAAACTAATGGCGAATTAAATTCCTGTCCTATGGGAACGTGTGCATTGTCACACCAGCCAACTTCTGTTTCGTGTCTTTGACACAACCGTATGCCTGATCGTTGTAATCATCTGTAGATCTCTGCAGTAATCAAGTGCTGTTTTTTTAGGGCCTGGGTAGATCTCTGTTCTGATCATCTGTCAATCTCTACAATAATCGTGTGAATCTTTGTTCTAGTCATGTGCGGGTTTCTGTAGGACTGGAGTAGATCTCTGCATTGATCATGAGTGGATCTCTCAGAGTATTTTGTGAGGTTCTGGCGACTGTACCACAAGAAAGACGTGAGGCTTTAGAATTGGTTCAAAGAAGTTCATTCCTGGTATAAAAGATAAAGGCGATGAGTACAGACTGGGGAGTCTTAATCTATCCAGCCTTTACAAAAGGAGACTTGGAGGTGATCTGATAGAGGATCCAGCCTTTACAAGAGGAGACTTGGAGGTGATCTGATAGAGGATCCAGCCTTTACAAGAGGAGACTTGGAGGTGATCTGATAGAGGATCCAGCCTTCACAAAAGGAGACTTGGAGGTGATCTGATAGAGGATCCAGCCTTCACAAAAGGAGACTTGGAGGTGATCTGATAGAGGATCCAGCCTTCACAAGAGGAGACTTGGAGGTGATCTGATAGAGGATCCAGCCTTTCCAAAAGGAGACTTGGAGGTGATCTGATAGAGGATCCAGCCTTTACAAAAGGAGACTTGGAGGTGATCTGATAGAGGATCCAGCCTTTACAAAAGGAGACTTGGAGGTGATCTGATAGAGGATCCAGCCTTCACAAAAGGAGACTTGGAGGTGATCTGATAGAGGCCTTTAAATACTTGAGAGGGATTAACAAAGTTAACTGTGCTGAATTACCAAGGCCATGCTCTGTTTGCAGAAATAGGACTTATTAATGGAAGTTGCCAATGGTCAATTTAGCACTGAAATTAGGAAGGTTTTTTTATGCAGAAAGTGATGACAGAATGAAATAGCAGGCCTGATCATGTCTCGACACAGACACTTAGGGAGTTTTCAAGACCAGGCTTGATACAGTGTTCGGAACATCTCTATAGTAATCGTTTGGATTTTTCATGGGTAGATATTTGTAGTGATCATATTTAGACCTCTGTCAGGACCATGAGCAGATTGCTGCAGTTACGTGTGGATCACTCCAGGGAACGTGTGGATCCCCTCAGGGTTTATACAGTATGGACATGAATGTAAGGAGTACAGGTAGAACCCCATGTAGGGTCCTTGTATAGACTGCTGCAGAGTTCATGTGCAGATCTCTGGTCAACAATGATAAGAGCTTTCTTTCCACTGAGCTTTCCTGAGGTCAGACCTGGCAGTCTCATTGGGAAATACTGTCCGCTCTTCCATCGATCAGAGGTCTCAGATTCCAGCCCTGGAAGGCAGGGGTTTCTGCTGGTTTTGAGGATTTCCATTCAACCAGCAGATAAATTAGGCCTAATGAACAAAGTGTGGTGACTCCTCATCATATCATTGTCTTAAATGAGGCAGTTTAGTGTAGGAACTAACCAAGACTCACCAGAGACAGCAAATCTGGCCTGTCAGACTGTTCCTGGCACAGAGGTAAAATACAATATCAATGTAGAGAAAAAAAAAATAAAACCTCGACAGGATATGTCAAGCTATCTCATCTTTTCATTCTTAATTTAAAAACAGCCTTTTCCTGTAATGAAATGAAATGAACACATTTTCTGCACTCAAAGACAGCTGCCTGGTGGATGAAAAACACTATAACCTCATACCCACTCCATAAAAATGCTTCAGTACTCTGGAGGAATGGGGGTCAGAGTCTCGGTGTTAATGTATTCCCAGCGACGAGGCACTCCTCACACAAACGGCCGGCGTCCCATTGATTTAATGTCACTGGAGTGAGACGGTCCTTACCGCTGCAGAAATGAGTCGCGGCCCTGTGGCTGCTCTGCGGCAGGTTATGATGGACAGTTTCTTACATGAGTGCCACCTGTCACAGTTAATTTGGAGAGGCATCAATAACGCGCGGCGTATCTGATCTGGTGCGCTGTTATATCAGGTACACGGGCTAACTGACTGATAAAGGTTACTGTCAGCTGCCCTCTGTCCCTCCTCTATCACAGAACCCATCTCTCTCTCTCTCTCTCTCTCTCCACATTACATCCCAAAATTCCCTCACTCATCTTCAATGTGACCTTCCTGATGGTTTCACAAACACATTATGTTTGTCCCAGCTGAACACTGACTGCACTGAATGTGAGTCTTGTATTAAATATAAATCAACCTGATCAGAATCAGTTGGTGGAACTTGAAAAATATGCACTCCCACATAATGATTGGGAAATTCTTCTCTTAAAACCGTTTTTTTTTCAGAACCATTTCTTCTCAAGGCTTTTATGCTGCGAACATTACAGCCGTGTGCAAAATGCCCAATGACAGTGGCTCTGGTTAACCCTTGGGTGGTGTACTCAGTTATATCTGAGTGCAGTTTTTTTACTTGTGTATTTAAGGTGCACTGAATGTGGGCAGAGTAGGGGCATAACAGGGCTGTCAGCCAATAGGAGTGGAGCACTGCAGCCTCCTGAGTAAAACGCTGTGGTTTGATAAACATTTAGATTCATAAACTGCAGCTGAGCTGGAGGTAAGTCGGAACTATTGAAAGTTTACCTGACTCTAAGACCAGCTCTCAATAGTCTTTCCTGTGGTGCTCTCTCCTGATGCTCTCTTCAGCTGCTCTCTCCTGCTGCTCTCTTCAGCTGCTCTCCCCTGTTGCTCACCCCTGCTGCTCTCTTCAGCTGCTCTCCCCTGCTGCTCTCTCCTGCTGCTCACCCCTGCTGCTCTCTTCAGTTGCTCTCCCCTGCTGCTCTCTCCTGCTGCTCTCTCCTGCTGCTCACCCCTGCTGCTCTCTCCTGCTGCTCACCCCTGCTGCTCACCCCTGCTGCTCTCCCCTGCTGCTCTCTTCAGCTGCTCTCTCCTGCTGCTCACCCCTGCTGCTCTCTCCTTTTGCTCTCCCCTGCTGCTCTCTCCTACTGCTCACCCCTGCCGCTCTCTTCTGCTGCTCTCCCCTGCTGCTCTCTCCTTCTGCTCACCCCTGCTGCTCTCTCCTGCTGCTCACCCCTGCTGCTCTCTCCTGCTGCTCACCTCTGCTGCTCTCTCCTGCTGCTCACCCCTGCAGCTCTCTTCTGCTGCTCACCCCTGCTGCTCTCTCCTGCTGCTCTCCCCTGCTGCTCTCTCCTGCTGCTCACCCCTGCTGCTCTCCCCTGCTGCTCTCTCCTGCTGCTCACCCCTGCTGCTCTTTCCTGCAGCTCTCCCCTGCTGCTCTCTCCTTCTGCTCACCCCTGCTGCTCTCTCCTGCTGCTCACCCCTGCTGCTCTTTCCTGCAGCTCTCCCCTGCTGCTCTCTCCTTCTGCTCACTCTTGCTGCTCACTCCTGCTGCTCTCCCCTGCGGCTCTCTCCTGCTGCTCTCTTCAGCTGCTCTCTCCTGCTGCTCTCCCCTGCTGCTCACCCCTGCTGCTCTCTCCTGCTGCTCTCTTCAGCTGCTCTCTCCTGCTGCTCACCCCTGCTGCTCTCTCCTGCTGCTCACCCCTGCTGCTCTCTCCTGCAGCTCTCCCCTGCTGCTCTCTCCTGCAGCTCTCCCCTGTTGCTCTCTCCTACTGCTTACCCCTGCTGCTCTCTTCTGCTGCTCTCCCCTGCTGCTCTTTCCTTCTGCTCACCCCTGCTGCTCTCTCCTGCTGCTCTCCCCTGCTGCTCACCCCTGCTGCTCTCTCCTGCTGCTCACCTCTGCTGCTCTCTCCTGCTGCTCACCCCTGCAGCTCTCTTCTGCTGCTCACCCCTGCTGCTCTCTCCTGCTGCTCTCTCCTGCTGCTCACCCCTCCTGCTCACCTCTGCTGCTCTCTCCTGCTGCTCACCCCTGCAGCTCTCTTCTGCTGCTCACCCCTGCTGCTCTCTCCTGCTGCTCACCCCTGCTGCTCTCTCCTGCTGCTCACCTCTGCTGCTCTCTCCTGCTGCTCACCCCTGCAGCTCTCTTCTGCTGCTCACCCCTGCTGCTCTCTCCTGCTGCTCTCCCCTGCTGCTCTATCCTGCTGCTCTCTCCTGCTGCTCACCCCTGCTGCTCTCCCCTGCTGCTCTCTCCCGCTGCTCACCCCTGCTGCTCTTTCCTGCAGCTCTCCCCTGCTGCTCTCTCCTTCTGCTCACCCCTGCTGCTCTCTCCTGCTGCTCTCCCCTGCTGCTCACCCCTGCTGCTCTCTCCTGCTGCTCTCTTCAGCTGCTCTCTCCTGCTGCTCTCCCTTGCTGCTCACCCCTGCTGCTCTCTCCTGCAGCTCTCCCCTGCTGCTCTCTCCTGCTGCTCACCCCTGCTGCTCTCTCCTGCTGCTCACCCCTGCTGCTCTCTCCTGCTGCTCACCCCTGCTGCTCTCTCCTGCTGCTCACCCCTGCTGCTCTCTTCAGCTGCTCTCTCCTGCTGCTCACCCCTGCTGCTCTCTCCTGCAACTCTCCCCTGTTGCTCTCTCCTTTTGCTCTCCCCTGCTGCTCTCTCCTACTGCTCACCCCTGCTGCTCTCCCCTGCTGCTCTTTCCTTCTGCTCACCCCTGCTGCTCTCCCCTGCTGCTCTCTCCTACTGCTCACCCCTGCTGCTCTCCCCTGCTGCTCTCTTCTGCTGCTCTCTCCTGCTGCTCACCCCTGCTGCTCTCTTCTGCTGCTCACCCCTGCTGTTCTCTCCTGCTGCTCACCCCTGCTGCTCTCTCCTGCTGCTCACCCCTGCTGCTCTCCCCTGTTGCTCTATCCTGCTGCTCACCCCTGCTGCTCTTTCCTGCAGCTCTCCCCTGCTGCTCTCCCCTGCTGCTCTCTCCTTCTGCTCACCCCTGCTGCTCTCTTCAGCTGCTCTCCCCTGCTGCTCTCTCCTGCTGCTCACCCCTGCTGCTCTCTTCAGTTGCTCTCCCCTGCTGCTCTCTTCAGCTGCTCTCCCCTGCTGCTCTCTCCTGATGCTCTCTTCAGCTGCTCTCCCCTGCTGCTCTCTTCAGCTGCTCTCCCCTGCTGCTCACCCCTGCCGCCCTCCCCTGCTGCTCACCCCTGCTGCTCTCTCCTGCAGCTTTCCCCTGCTGCTCTCTCCTTTTGCTCTCCCCTGCTGCTCTCTCCTACTGCTCACCCCTGCTGCTCTCTTCTTCTGCTCTCCCCTGCTGCTCTCCCCTTCTTCTCACCCCTGCTGCTCTCTCCTGCTGCTCTCTCCTTCTGCTCACCCCTGCTGCTCTCTCCTGCTGCTCTCCCCTGCTGCTCACCCCTGCTGCTCTCTCCTGCTGCTCACCCCTGCTGCTCTCTCCTGCTGCTCTCCCCTGCTGCTCTCTCTTTGCTGCTCTCTCCTGCTGCTCTCCCCTGCTGCTCACCCCTGCTGCTCTCTCCTGCTGCTCTCCCCTGCTGCTCTCTCCTTCTGCTCACCCCTCCTCCTCTCTCCTGCTGCTCTCCCCTGCTGCTCACCCCTGCTGCTCTCTCCTGCTGCTCACCCCTGCTGCTCTCTCCTGCTGCTCACCCCTGCTGCTCACCCCTGCTGCTCTCTCCTGCTGCTCACCCCTGCTGCTCTCTCCTGCTGCTCTCTCCTGCTGCTCTCCCCTGCTGCTCTCTCCTTCTGCTCACCCCTGCTGCTCTCTCCTGCTGCTCTCCCCTGCTGCTCTCCCCTGCTGCTCTCTCCTGCTGCTCACCCCTGCTGCTCTCTCCTGCTGCTCACCCCTGCTGCTCTCTCCTGCTGCTCACCCCTGCTGCTCTCTCCTGCTGCTCACCCCTGCTGCTCTCTCCTGCTGCTCTCCCCTGCTGCTCTCTCTTTGCTGCTCTCTCCTGCTGCTCTCCCCTGCTGCTCACCCCTGCTGCTCACCCCTGCTGCTCTCTCCTGCTGCTCTCTCTTTGCTGCTCTCTCCTGCTGCTCTCCCCTGCTGCTCTCCCCTGCTGCTCTCTCCTGCTGCTCTCTCCTGCAGCTCTCCCCTGCTGCTCTCTCTTTGCTGCTCTCTCCTACTGCTGTTGTACTGCTGCTCTCTCCTGCTGTTCTCCTGTGTTTTCACTGCTGCTCTCTCCTGCAGCTCTCTCCTGCTGTTCTCTCACTCTGTCGTTGAGCAGAACAGAGAGAAACAGAGACGAGTCCCTGAAGCAGCATGGAGGATTTAGGGCTTTACTCGAGAGCCCAGCGCTGTTCTTATGAAACTCTCCAGTCTGAAGCCCGGTGGTTACAGTGTGCAGTCAGGTGCCCAGCACTGCTCCATCCTGCCCGCAGGCTCAGGGCGCAGGGAAGATGGTGAGAATGTTTTCAGAGATTCTTGCTGTCAAACAAACTCACACCAGTTCTTGCAGCTGATGGTGTTTGTTTCTGTACTCAAGTTTGACAAATGGTTTTGCCTCCCAATTTCAGTTGTGTCTGAATGAGTGTGAATTTGCGAGTGTATGTGTGCGAGTTTGTGTATATATATATATATATGTTTGTGTGTCTTACTGTGTGTTTGCACATGAGTTTGTTGGTGTGTGTGCGGGAGTGTGTGTACGCGTGCATGCAACAAAGTGTGAGTGGGTGTGTGCGCGTGTATGTACTTGCATGTGTTTGTGTGTGTAGGTGCTTGTGTGTGTGTGTATATGTCTATGTGCTTGTGTTTGTGTGTATGTGTATATTTGTGTATTTGTGTGTGTGTGTGTGTGTGTGTGTGTGTGTGTGTGTGTGTGTGTGTGTGTGTGTGTGTGTGTGTGTGTGTGCTTGTGCTCTGTGTTTCTCCTGTTCTGGTCCAGTGTAAAGTAGACCCTGTTGACCCAGACTCCCCCAGCGGGCTTCGTCCCACTGACCATAATCACTCCCCCCCGGCCCCATCGAGACTCCAGGTGTCCCCTGTCCCTCAGGTCTATATGGACACCACAGACAAGCATGAGATCAGCCATTTCCTGTCTCCGCCAGTAAGAGAGAGCAGCAGTGTGTTCGCACTACACCTGCTATTATACTGTGATGAGTGCAGCTCAGTCTATCGACATCAGTGGTGTCATTAACTGCACTGCTGTTTGTCTCATAAATTCCGACTCCTTGTTGACATCCTCCCCATCCTGAATTCCAAAATATCCCCTTCTGCCCTTCATCTCTGGACGTCTTTTCCCCCATCTGTTTAATATTGGGGTGTGTGTGCTTCACAGAGAGTTTTCCAGTAATTTTTAACTCCAGTCCTGGAGGGCCGCAGCGTCTGCAGGTTTAACACCAGTCCTGCAGGGCCACAGTGTCTGCAGGTTTAACTCCAGTCCTGGAGGGCGACAGTGTCTGCAGGTTAAACTCCAGTCCTGGAGGGCCACAGTGTCTGCAGGTTTAACTCCAGTCCTGGAGGGCCGCAGTGTCTGCAGGTTTAACTCCAGTCCTGGAGGGCCGCAGTGTCTGCAGGTTTAACTCCAGTCCTGGAGGGCCGCAGTGTCTGCAGGTTTAACTCCAGTCCTGGAGGGCTGCAGCGTCTGCAGGTTTAACTCCAGTCCTGGAGGGTCACAGTGACTGCAGGTTTAACTCCAGTCCTGGAGGGCTGCAGTACCTACAGGTTAAACTCCAGTCCTGGAGGGACATAGTGTCTGCAGGTTTAACTCCAGTCCTGAAGGGACACAGTGTCTGCAGGGTTAACTCCAGTCCTGGAGGGACACAGTGTCTGCAGGTTTAACTCCAGTCCTGGAGGGACACAGTGTCTGCAGGTTTAACTCCAGTCCTAGAGGGACACAGTGTCTGCAGGTTTAACTCCAGTCCTGGAGGGCTGCAGTACCTACAGGTTTAACTCCAGTCCTGGAGGAACATAGTGTCTGCAGGTTTAACTCCAGTCCTGGAGGGACACAGTGTCTGCAGGTTTAACTCCAGTCCTGGAGGGACACAGTGTCTGCAGGTTTAACTCCAGTCCTGGAGGGACACAGTGTCTGCAGGTTTAACTCCAGTCCTGGAGGGCTGCAGTACCTACAGGTTTAACTCCAGTCCTAGAGGGTCACAGTGTCTGCTGGTTTAACTCCAGTCCTGGAGGGCCACAGTGTCTGCAGGTTTAACTCCAGTCCTGGAGGGACAGTGTCTGCAGGTTTAACTCCAGTCCTGGAGGGCCGCAGTGGCTGCAGGTTTAACTCCAGTCCTGGAGGGACGCAGTGTCTGCAGGTTTAACTCCAGTCCTGGAGGGCCGCAGTGTCTGCAGGTTTAACTCCAGTCCTGGAGGGCCGCAGTGTCTGCAGGTTTAACTCCAGTCCTGGAGGGCTGCAGCATCTGCAGGTTTAACTCCAGTCCTGGAGGGCCACAGTGTCTGCAGGTTTAACTCCAGTCCTGGAGGGTCACAGGGTCTGCAGGTTTAACTCCAGTCCTGGAGGGCCACAGCGTCTGCAGGTTTAACTCCAGTCCTGGAGGGCCGCAGCGTCTGCAGGTTTAACTCCAGGCCTGGAGGGCCGCAGCGTCTGCAGGTTTAACTCCAGTCCTGGAGGGCCGCAGCGTCTGCAGGTTTAACTCCAGGCCTGGAGGGCCGCAGCGTCTGCAGGTTTAACTCCAGTCCTGGAGGGCCGCAGCGTCTGCAGGTTTAACTCCAGTCCTGGAGGGCCACAGTGTCTGCAGGTTTAACTCCAGTCCTGGAGGGCCGCAGCGTCTGCAGGTTTAACTCCAGTCCTGGAGGGCCGCAGTGTCTGCAAGTTTAACTCCAGTCCTGGAGGGCTGCAGTACCTACAGGTTTAACTCCAGTCCTAGAGGGTCACAGTGTCTGCAGGTTTAACTCCAGTCCTGGAGGGCCACAGTGTCTGCAGGTTTAACTCCAGTCCTGGAGGGACAGTGTGTGCAGGTTTAACTCCAGTCCTGGAGGGCCGCAGTGGCTGCAGGTTTAACTGCAGTCCTGGAGGGCCGCAGTGTCTGCGGGTTTAACTCCAGTCCTGGAGGGCCGCAGTGTCTGCAGGTTTAACTCCAGTCCTGGAGGGCCGCAGTGTCTGCAGGTTTAACTCCAGTCCTGGAGGGCCGCAGCGTCTGCAGGTTTAACTCCAGTCCTGGAGGGCCGCAGTGTCTGCAGGTTTAACTCCAGTCCTGGAGGGTCACAGTGTCTGCAGGTTTAACTCCAGTCCTGGAGGGCCACAGTGTCTGCAGGTTTAACTCCAGTCCTGGAGGGCCGCAGTGTCTGCAGGTTTAACTCCAGTCCTGGAGGGCCACAGTGTCTGCAGGTTTAACTCCAGTCCTGGAGGGCCGCAGCGTCTGCAGGTTTACCTCCAGGCCTGGAGGGCCGCAGCGTCTGCAGGTTTAACTCCAGTCCTGGAGGGCCGCAGCGTCTGCAGGTTTACCTCCAGGCCTGGAGGGCCGCAGCGTCTGCAGGTTTAACTCCAGTCCTGGAGGGTCACAGCGTCTGCAGGTTTAACTCCAGTCCTGGAGGGCCACAGTGTCTGCAGGTTTAACTCCAGTCCTGGAGGGCCGCAGTGTCTGCAGGTTTAACTCCAGTCCTGGAGGGTCACAGTGTCTGCAGGTTTAACTCCAGTCCTGGAGGGCCGCAGCGTCTGCAGGTTTAACTCCAGTCCTGGAGGGCCGCAGTGTCTGCAAGTTTAACTCCAGTCCTGGAGGGCTGCAGTACCTACAGGTTTAACTCCAGTCCTGGAGGGCCACAGTGTCTGCAGGTTTAACTCCAGTCCTGGAGGGCCGCAGCGTCTGCAGGTTTAACTCCAGTCATGGAGGGCTGCAGCGTCTGCAGGTTTAACTCCAGTCCTGGAGGGTCACAGGGTCTACAGGTTTAACTCCAGTCCTGGAGGGCCACAGTGTCTGCAGGTTTAACTCCAGTCCTGGAGGGCCGCAGCGTCTGTAGGTTTAACTCCAGTCCTGGAGGGCCGCAGCGTCTGCAGGTTTAACTCCAGTCCTGGAGGGCCGCAGCGTCTGCAAGTTTAACTCCAGTCCTGGAGGGCTGCAGCGTCTGCAGGTTTAACTCCAGTCCTGGAGGGCCGCAGCGTCTGCAGGTTTAACTCCAGTCCTGGAGGGCCGCAGTGTCTGCAAGTTTAACTCCAGTCCTGGAGGGCTGCAGTACCTACAGGTTTAACTCCAGTCCTGGAGGGCTGCAGCGTCTGCAGGTTTAACTCCAGTCCTGGAGGACCGCAGTGTCTGCAAGTTTAACTCCAGTCCTGGAGGGCTGCAGTACCTACAGGTTTAACTCCAGTCCTGGAGGGCTGCAGCGTCTGCAGGTTTAACTCCAGTCCTGGAGGGCCGCAGCGTCTGCAGGTTTAACTCCAGTCCTGGAGGACCGCAGTGTCTGCAGGTTTAACTCCAGTCCTGGAGGGTCACAGTGTCTGCAGGTTTAACTCCAGTCCTGGAGGGACAGTGTCTGCAGGTTTAATTCCAGTCCTGGAGGGCTGCAGTGTCTGCAGGTTTAACTACAGTCCTGGAGGGACAGTGTCTGCAGGTTTAACTCCAGTCCTGGAGGGTCACAGTGTCTGCAGGTTTAACTCCAGTCCTGGAGGGTCACAGTGTCTGCAGGTTTAACTCCAGTCCTGGAGGGCTGCAGTGTCCGCAGGTTTAACTCCAGTCCTGGAGGGACAGTGTCTGCAGGTTTAACTCCAGTCCTGGAGGGACAGTGTCTGCAGGTTTAACTCCAGTCCTGGAGGGCCGCAGCGTCTGCAGGTTTAACTTCAGTCCTGGAGGGCCGCAGCGTCTGCAGGTTTAACTCCAGTCCTGGAGGGCCGCAGCGTCTGCAGGTTTAACTCCAGTCCTGGAGGGTCGCAGTGTCTGCAGGTTTAACTCCAGTCCTGGAGGGTCGCAGTGTCTGCAGGTTTCACTCCAGTCCTGGAGGGTCACAGTGTCTGCAGGTTTAACTCCAGTCCTGGAGGGCCACAGTGTCTGCAGGTTTAACTCCAGTCCTGGAGGGACAGTGTCTGCAGGTTTAACTCCAGTCCTGGAGGGCCGCAGCGTCTGCAGGTTTAACTCCAGTCATGGAGGGCTGCAGCGTCTGCAGGTTTAACTCCAGTCCTGGAGGGTCACAGGGTCTGCAGGTTTAACTCCAGTCCTGGAGGGTCGCAGTGTCTGCAGGTTTCACTCCAGTCCTGGAGGGTCACAGTGTCTGCAGGTTTAACTCCAGTCCTGGAGGGCCGCAGCATCTGCAGGTTTAACTCCAGTCCTGGAGGGCCGCAGCGTCTGCAGGTTTAACTCCAGTCCTGGAGGGCCGCAGCGTCTGCAGGTTTAACTCCAGTCCTGGAGGGTCGCAGTGTCTGCAGGTTTAACTCCAGTCCTGGAGGGTCGCAGTGTCTGCAGGTTTCACTCCAGTCCTGGAGGGTCACAGTGTCTGCAGGTTTCACTCCAGTCCTGGAGGGCCGCAGCGTCTGCAGGTTTAACTCCAGTCCTGGAGGGCCGCAGCGTCTACAGGTTTAACTCCAGTCCTGGAGGGCCGCAGTGTCTGCAGGTTTAACTCCAGTCCTGGAGGGTCACAGTGTCTGCAGGTTTAACTCCAGTCCTGGAGGGTCGCAGTGTCTGCAGGTTTAACTCCAGTCCTGGAGGGCTGCAGTGTATGCAGGTTTAACTTCAGTCCTGGAGGGTCACAGTGTCTGCAGGTGTAACTCCAGTCCTGGAGGGCCGCAGTGTCTGCAGGTTTAACTCCAGTCCTGGAGGGCCACAGTGTCTGCAGGTTTAACTCCAGTCCTGTAGAGCCACAGTGTCTGCAGGTTTAACTCCAGTCCTGTAGAGCCACAGGGTCTGCAGGTGTAACTCCAGTCCTGGAGGGCCACAGGGTCTGCAGGTGTATCTCCAGTCCTGGAGGGCCACAGTGTCTGCAGGTTTAACTCCAGTCCTGGAGGGTAACAGTGTCTGCAGGTTTAACTCCAGTCCTGGAGGGCCGCAGCATCTGCAGGTTTAACTCCAGTCCTGGAGGGCCGCAGTGTCTGCAGGTTTAACTCCAGTCCTGGAGGGCCACAGTGTCTGCAGGTTTAACTCCAGTCCTGGAGGGTAACAGTGTCTGCAGGTTTAACTCCAGTCCTGGAGGGCCGCAGCATCTGCAGGTTTAACTCCAGTCCTGGAGGGTCAGAGCGTCTGCAGGTTTAACTCCAGTCCTGGAGGGCCGCAGCGTCTGCAGGTTTAACTCCAGTCCTGGAGGGCCACACATGAGTGATTTAAGTCACTAATTTGCACCAGAACGCACCTTGTTTCTATGTCTCAAATTTGCTGCGGCTGAATGAAAATTTTAACAAGCAGAAAAGACTTGGTTTAGCAAGGGGCTGTTTGCAGTGTTTATTGGATGGTTGGTTATAATGATAATGATAAAAGAATAGAGTTATTAATAATAACAGCACAGTTATTAATGATAAGGGCGCAGAGTTAATAAAGATAAGGACGTGTATTTATTAATGTTAAAAGCACAGAGTTATCAATTTCCCTGACGGTATTATCTACATCAATGCACACAAGGAGCCCAGTGTGCTTTACTGCAGAGATATGGGGCCAGTATACATCTTCATGGACACACACACACACACACACACACACAGAATGCATTTTACCGACCCATCAATGCTGTCTCAAAGCACCCATCTCATATGAGACCCTCATCAAATGATGACTCCTCTAATTACTCCCGGAGACTATCGCTCCACACTTAGATTAAACTGCGCCCTGGACAATTCCTCCCCACTTGGCAGTTTTCTAGTGCCCGGTGACAAATCATCCCCTGGGTAAATTGCCTCCTTGGAATTGGTTCCGTGCACAATGGCACGGTGGGTGCAATATATAATGATCCGGATGACCCTGTAATTTGATTGTCGAATGTTTATTTTACAGATGCATTCCACTGCAGTCCAGCTTGCAGACAAGGCCAGTTCATCCACTGAAAGCAAATATTCATGACTTGCTTCTGTTTTGAAGGACTAATTTTTACGACCAGCGGTGAAACAATTGGGTAAAAAAAAAACAAACAAAGCTAATGATGATGTTTGGGAGAAGTTGGACCCTCAAGCTTGAAAAATCCTATAATCTTTTAATTCTGTTTTTACTTGGACCAGTTTTTATATTAGGTACAGGTACTCTGGAATTCTCTCATGACCGTCGAGCTGATAACAGCCTGACTGCCTGCTGTTTCAGATACACGGCTTCTATTCATCAAGGGATTTATCCGCTTACCGCCTCTCCTCCACTCACATTTTAATTCTGTCCCTCTTTCTCCTGTGCAACAACTAAATAGGGGATTAATGTCAGTTCAGTGATCAAAAATAAACATTTAAAATCCCTCCGATGACAATTGCGAACACAGACATAAGAATAGGATTGTGAAGCCAATATTCCATATGAGAGTTAACCCCACGCTGTCTGTGTATGATCAGCAGAAATAGTAATTCCATGCATGTGCGCACACTGACACACTGACACACACACACACACACACACACACACGCACTCCTCAGGGGGCCTGTGTCTCCACTGCGATGCGCAGCGATGACTCTGATTTAATTAGCAGGATAAGCAGATGGAAGCAACTGTCATCTGCGGAATGTGAACACAGTAACTGTCACACCCTCGTGCTCGTCTGCTCCGCTTGTGTCATTTACTCACCAAGCAGCTGCCAGAATACACTTTCCGGAAGATTTTTTTAAAAGGAAATGAGCGTGACTGAGAGAATGATCATGACATACGGTTTTCAGGAGAAGAAACGTAACCGTCAGAGGTGAATATCAGTCCTGATTCCTCTGGGCAGTGGGTTTTCGAGCAGCTACTAAAGCATCTGTGGGTTTATAAGATATACTTTATTGAACCCCGTGGAGTAATTTGTCCTCTGCATTTGACCCATCCCATAGTTAAGAGCAGTGGGCAGCCACAGAGCAGCACCCGGGGACCAACTCCAGTTCTAAAGCCAGTACCATGGTCAGGGGTACTGTAGGAGTGTTCCTATGATGCATGTTTTTGTGGGTGGGGGAAACCGGAGTACCCGGAGGAAACCCACGCGAACACGGGGAGAACATGCACACTCCACACAGAAAGGCCCCAGGCCAGACCCAAACCCACAACCTTCTTGCTGTGAGGCAACAGTGCTAACCACTTTGGTGTCTGTTCCTCCAGCTGGACTGCTCCCTGGCCTGGGTGACACAGCGATCAGAGCCCTGTAACCAGAGCAGCGCTTTGCTGAGAGGACTGGAGGTGAGAGACTCTGCTGAGAGGACTGGGGGTGTGAGACTCTGCTGAGAGGACTGGGGGTGAGAGACTCTGCTGAGAGGACTGGGGGTGAGGGACTCTGCTGAGAGGACTGGGGGTGTGAGACTCTGCTGAGAGGACCGGGGGTGAGAGACTCTGCTGAGAGGACTGGGGGTGAGAGACTCTGCTGAGAGGACTGGGGGTGAGAGACCCTGCTGAGAGGACTGGGGGTGAGAGACTCTGCTGAGAGGACTGGGGGTGAGAGACTCTGCTGAGAGGACTGGGGGTGAGGGACTCTGCTAAGAGGACTGGGGGTGAGAGACTCTCCTGAGAGGACTGGGGGTGAGAGACTCTGCTGAGAGGACTGAGGGTGAGAGACTCTGCTGAGAGGACTGGGGGTGAGAGACTCTGCTGAGAGGACTGGGGGTGAGAGACTCTGGTGAGAGGACTGGGGGTGAGAGACTCTGCTGAGAGGACTGGGGGGGAGAGACTCTGCTGAGAGGACTGGGGGTGAGGGACTCTGCTAAGAGGGCTGGGGGTGAGAGACTCTGCTGAGAGGCCTGGGGGTGAGAGACTCTGCTGAGAGAACCGGGGGTGAGAGACTCTGCTGAGAGGACTGGGGGTGGGAGACTCTGCTGAGAGCACTGGGGGTGAGAGACTCTGCTGAGAGGACCAGGGGTGAGAGACTCTGCTGAGAGGACTGGGGGTGGGAGACTCTTCTGAGAGGACTGGGGGTGGGGGACTCTGCTGAGAGGACTGGGGGTGAGAGACTCTGCTGACCGGACCGGGGGTGAGAGACTCTGCTGAGAGGGCTGGGGTGAGAGACTCTGCTGAGAGGACTGGGGTGAGAGTGAGGGACTCTGCTGAGAGGATCGGGGGTGAGAGACTCTGCTGAGAAAACCGGGGGTGAGATACTCTGCTGAGAGGACCGAGGGTGAGAGACTCTGCTGAGAGGACTGGGGGTGAGAGACTCTGCTGAGAGGACTGGGGGTGAGAACCTCTGCTGAGAGGACTGGGGGTGTGAGACTCTGCTGAGAGGACTGGGGGTGAGAGACTCTGCTGAGAGGACTGGGGGTGAGAGACTCTGCTGAGAGGACTGGGGGGGAGAGACTTTGCTGAGAGGACCGAGGGTGAGAGACTCTGCTGAGAGAACCGGGGGTGAGAGACTCTGCTGAGAGGACTGGGGGTGAGAGACTCTGCTGAGAGGACTGGGGGTGAGAGACTCTGCTGAGAGGACTGGGGGTGAGAGACTCTGCTGAGAGGACTGGGGGTGAGAGACTCTGGTGAGAGGACTGGGGGTGTGAGACTCTGCTGAGAGGACTGGGGGTGAGAGACTCTGCTGAGAGGACTGGGGGTGAGAGACTCTGCTGAGAGGACTGGGGGTGAGAGACTCTGCTGAGAGGACTGGGGGTGAGAGACTCTGCTGAGAGGACTGGGGGTGAGAGACTCTGCTGTGAGGACTGGGGGTGAGAGACTCTGCTGGGGGGGCGGGGGGTGAGAGACTCTGCTGAGAGGACTGGGGGTGAGAGACTCTGCTGAGAGGACTGGGGGTGAGAGACTCTCCTGAGAGGACCGAGGGTGAGAGACTCTCCTGAGAGGACCGAGGGTGAGAGACTCTGCTGAGAGGACTGGGGGTGAGAAACTCTGCTGAGAGGACTGGGGGTGAGAGACTCTGCTGAGAGGACTGGGGGTGAGAGACTCTGCTGAGAGGACTGGGGGAGAGGACTGGGGGTGAGAGACTCTGCTGAGAGGACTGGGGGTGAGAGACTCTGCTGAGAGGACTGGGGGTGAGAAAGTCTGCTGAGAGGACCGGGGGTGAGAGACTCTTCTGAGAGGACTGGGGGTGAGAGACTCTGCTGCTCCATAGCTCCACGGATTGATATGTGAAATATATACGTATGATGCATTTGAGATAATGAATGATTTAAGAAGACATGTAAACATCATTCAATTTCATTCACGATAATCTTAATGCGCGAGAGAGGTTTAACTGGTGTAGGGGTCAAACAGGAAAGTCAATAACGAGTGTGACCGCCATTTGCATTGACACATGCCGTGCATCGTCGTTGCATGGAGTTGATCAGTCTCTGGATAGTGTTCTGAGGGATAGCATTCCACTCCTGAATAAGTCGACGTCAAGTTCTCGGATGTTGTCCATGTGGCGTCGACATGAAAGACGTCGTCCAATTTCATCCCATAAGTGCTCGATAGGGGAGAGGTCGGGTAATAGAGCTGGCCAGTGAAGCACGGGAATGTTTTGCTGTGCAAGGTACTGCATGGACACCCTTGCAGTGTGTGCCCTGGCGTTGTCCTGTTGGAACGTGTGGACATCGTGGTGTTGGTTGAAGAACGGCACAACATGGTTCTGCAGCACCTGGTCCCGATAGTAGACGCCGTTCACCCTTCCTCTGCAGATATGGAGAGGGGTACTGTGACGGTAGCTTATTCCACCCCACACCATAACGCTGCCACCACCCCAACAGTTCGTTTGAATGACACAATCGGCGTTATAACGTTCACCATGTCTCCACCAAACACGTATACGGCCATCTGCGTTCCTTAAGTGAAATTGTGACTCGTCAGAAAAGATGACACCGTGCCATTGTCGTAGCCGACAATTCTGGTGCCTGTTTACCCACTGTAGACGCTGGTTTCAGTGACGATCCGTCAATATGGGCCCGAAATAAGGACGTCATGCATGCAGGCCTGCAACTCGCAGACGGTGCCGTACGGTGTTGGGGTGAATAAATCCACGTCGTCCTTGGACTTGAGCATCCGTTCTTGTCGCTGGTAGTGTTCGATCTCGGACATGATCCCGTACGATCTGACGGTCCTGACGTGCTGTTGTCACACGTTGTTGACCCGGTCGAGGACAGTCCCGAGTGCTCCCCGTTTGCAGAAACCTTTGATGGAGTCTTGCGATCGTTGTGTGTGCGCAGTGTTGTCGTCTGCCAATTTCCCTGGTGCTGGCGCCAATTTGAAGCATGCCTATGGCACGTTCCCATTCAGGGGCTGTAAGTCGCAGCATAGTGTCGACGTTTCACACGTGTCAGTGAAGAAGTGAAATTTTATTCGGATTCACATGCTTTTAAAGGCAATGTGTGCAAAAATTCAGAGTGAAATTCATTTTTCCCGTGGTGTGCGTGCAAGATGTTGCGTTTTGGAAAAAAATTGCCTTGTGTTACAGTTAACTTGAAATTCTCGTATTTCTTGCACCTGGCATGTCGGGTGACGTCACTGTAGTGTTGTTGTTGTATAAAAATTATATTGAAGTTTATTTGAACTTAAATATTGACTGTTTTCAAGTGGTGCGTTTTCATTTGTACTCAGTATATAACCCCCAAGTTTCTTAAATAAGGGCAAACATTTCCCTTCAGAGACCCCAGGTGGTTAGCCACTCTGGAGGCAATGTTATCACTGGCTATGATCAACACCTCAGTCTTTGCAGCATTGAGTTGGAGGAAATTGCTGGACAGCCATTGCTCAATAGCGGATAAAAACTCCAATAAAATGTACAGACCTTTAAAATTTCAGGTTTAAAAGATACAAGGAGTTGGATATCATCCGCATAAAAATGGTAACCGATACCCTCAAATGAACTAATTAAAAGGCCAAGGGGGAGCAAGTAAAAGGCGAATAAAATCGGAGCCAGCATAGACCCTTGAGGCACACCACAAGAAAAGGGAGAAGGGTCGGATTTAAAATGACCCACGGATACGGAGAAGCTTCCCTCTTTGAGGTAAGAAGCAAACCAACTAAAAGCGCTACCCGAGATGCCCACCCAATCCCTGAGCCTGTTCAGCAGGATACCATAGTCAACTGTATCAAAAGCTGTGCTGAGGTCTAGCAGAACCAGAATAGAGCAATCCCCCCTGTCAGAGGACATCATAATGTCATTGGAAACTCTGAGGAGGGCTGTTTCAGTGGAGTGTTTATTACGAAAACCAGATTGAAATTTGTCAGAAATGTTATGGTTATTCAGATAAGTGGTTAGCTGGTTTGCCACCACTTTCTCTAACACTTTCGTGGCAAAAGGCAGTTTTGAAATGAGTCTATAATTGTTTGGGAGGGATGGGTCCAGATTGGGCTTTTTAAGAAGGGGTTGTACTACCGCCTGCTTAAAATAGGATGGCACAGTGCCTGAAACCAAGGACCTATTGATAATGTTGAGAAAGCTGGGGCCAACAGAGATCATAACTTCCTTAAACATTGACGTAGGTAAAAAATCTAGGGGGCTTGAGGAGGATTTCATAGAGCTCACAGTATCCATTAGGTCATTCAGGGAGATAGTAGAAAAACAGCTCAGGGATGATTTCCTGACTGGGCTAAGAGGAACAGAGGAGGGGGAGGGGGAGGAGGTGATGCTCGCCCTCACGTCAGAAACTTTGTTAACAAAGAACAGCAGAAAACTACTGCAATCTTCATTTGAGGAAATGGGTGTAGATGAGAGAGGCGGGTTGACAATGGTGTTTATAGTCGAGAACAACACTTTTGGATTGTGCTTGCGGGAAGAAATTAAGTTGGCAAAATAAGCAGCTTTAGTAGTTCTAACCAAATCATTCAATTCAGCGATGAGGTCTTTCAGATATAGGCGATGAACCTGGAGGTGAGGGGATTTCCATAGCCGCTCCACTTTATGGCATTTACGTCTTAGGGCTCCAATTTCACTATTAAACCAGGGGGTGAAGTTTTTCGGACTGACTGTGCGTGTCACCATGGGCGCTATGTCATCTAAAATGGCCACACAGTGCGAGTTAAAAACATTAACCAGGCTGTTTACGTCATCATCAGAGGACGCCAGCACATTTCTATCGAAGTTTGCGGTGAAGTTCTCTATGGCTAAGCTGCTAACAAATCGTGAGCTTTTTAAGCGATTCACCGGTACAAAATCATTGTCGAAGGATGGGTCAAACAAAACAAAATTATGATCGGAGACCAACAACTCCTCAGTGCGTACATTGCTGACTTTTAGCCCTGTTGTGAACACAAGATCCAAGGTATTCCCTTTGTTGTGAGTAGGACCAGAAACATGTTGGCTAAAGTGAAACAATTGCGTGACATTGAGGAAGTTGGACGCAAAATTATCCAAGCTGTTATTTACATGTATATTAAAGTCTCCGATCATGAGAATTCTGTCCAAGCATATAATGGAAACAAGAAAGTCACTGAATTCTGATAAAAACGAACCATTTCTGCCAGGAGGGCGGTAAATTAAAACACAGTAAAGGGGACTAGTGCGTCCAAATTTAATCATTAGGACTTCAAAGGACGAAAAACTTCCCGAGCTCACCGTCCGCGCGTAGAAACAGTCCCGGTACACCATGGCAAGACCACCTCCTCGGCCGGAGGATCTCGGTGCGCAGGAGTAAGCACAGTTGGGAGGGCAGAGTTAATTCAAATGGACGAAATCGTCCGCTTTCTGCCAAGTTTTCGAAATCGGCATACAGTCCAAGTCTTTGTCCTAAACAATTTTTTATTTCCAAAAGATTTATTTGCTATGGATCTGGCGTTCACCAATCCAAAAATGATGGAGTCGGATCCTGCTCTGCCGAAAGTTAAGGCTCGGGGCAGAAATCGCAGACACCTGGACCGTCTTCCAACTCGCTTACACGCAGGCACTGAAGCCACATTCGTGAGCTGTTGCGAGGGAAATGCCGGGAGGATGGGTCGGAGGCAAGATAGCCCCACACCGGAGCCCAAGGTCTTGGGGACGGACTCCAGCATAGATAGGGGGCTGCTTCGCAGTTGCTTGCGCAGCTTCACCGCAACTCCGGCTCGTCTTACCCGTCTCCTTGCCCGCCTCGTCCGGGAACAACAACAGGACGGCGCTCAGATACTTCCAGGGATTTCAAAATGCAGGACCCGATGAGACCCCCGTTGTTCAGGTTTATGAGAGAAGGACCAGACCACCGAGGCACGGATGTTCAGCAAGGTGAATCGATCATATATAACTACCAGTTTCGCACTGCTCGAATATGATGATAGACAGACACACAGCGCGAACACGATGAGTAACCAGCGCAGCTGATAGGCTGCCAACACAGGCGCGGCCATACTGCTGGGGGGAAAATATTTCTGAAAAAAAAACACTTGTAAAATAGTATCCTGTTTTGAATACTCTGAACAGGAGTGAAACAGAACCTTGTGTCTTGAATAATTAGCACAAGAGTGAAACATTACCCTGTGTTTTGAATCATTTGCACATGAGTGAAACAGCACAGTGTGTTTTGAATCATTTACATATGAGTAAAAGAGCACCCTGTGTTTTGAATCATCTACACAAGAGTGAAACAGCCCTCTGTGTTTTGTACCCTCCAGTGTGAATTTTTTGAACACTTGTGAAAAATTACCCTCCATTGTGAATTTTTTGAACACTTGTGAAACAGTACCCTCCATTGTGAATGTTTTGAGCACTTGTGAAACAGTACCCTTCATTGTGAATTTTTCAATATTTGTAAAATAGTACCCTCCATTGTGAATTTTTGAACACTTATGAAACAGTTCTCTCCGTTGTGAATTTTTTGAACACTTGGGAAATAGTGCCCTCCATTGTGAATGTTTTGAACACTTATGAAACAGTACCCTTTTTTGTGAATTTTTTGAACACTTGGGAAACAGTGCCCTCCATTGTGAATTTTTGTACACTTGTGAAACAGTGCTCTCCATTGTGAATTTTTTATATTTGTGAAACAGTGCCCTCCATTGTGAATTTTTTGAACACTTATGAAACAGTACCCTCCATTGTGATTTTTTTAATATTTGTAAAACAGTGCCCTCCATTGTGAATGTTTTGAACACTTATGAAACAGTACCCTCCATTGTGATTTTTTAATTATATGTAAAACAGTGCCCTCCATTGTGAATGTTTTGAACACTTGTGAAACAGTGCTCTCCATTTTGAATTTTTTAATATTTGTAAAACGGTGCCCTCCAGTGTGAATTTTTTGAACACTTGTGAAACAGTACCCTCCATTGTGAATTTTTTGAACACTTATGAAACAGTACCCTTCATTGTGATTAATATTTGTAAAACAGTGCCCTCCATTGTGAATTTTTTGAACACTTGTGAAACAGTGCCCTCCAGTGTGAATTTTTGAACAATCGTGAAACAGTACCCTCCAGTGTGAATTTTTTGAACACTTGGGAAACAGTACCCTCCATTGTGAATCTTTGAACACTTGAGAAACAGTACCCTCCATTGTGAATTTTTGAACATTTGTAAAACTGTGCCCTCCATTGTGAATTTTTTGAACACTTGCGAAACAGTGCCCTCCAGTGTGAATTTTTTGAACACTTGTGAAACAGTACCCTTCATTGTGAATTTTAGAACCCTTGTGAAACAGTACCCTCCAATGTGAATTTTAGAACACTTGTGAAACAGTACCCTTCATTGTGAATTTTTGAACACTTGTGAAACAGTACCCTCCATTGTGAATTTTTTGAACACTTGTGAAACAGTGCCCTCCATCGTGAATTTTTGAACACTTGTGAAAGAGTACCCTCCATTGTGAATTTTTGTACACTTGTGAAACAGTGCTCTCCATTGTGAATTTTTTATATTTGTGAAACAGTGCCCTCCATTGTGAATTTTTTGAACACTTATGAAACAGTACCCTCCATTGTGATTTTTTTAATATTTGTAAAACAGTGCCCTCCATTGTGAATGTTTTGAACACTTATGAAACAGTACCCTCCATTGTGATTTTTTAATTCTTTGCAAAACAGTGCCCTCCATTGTGAATGTTTTGAACACTTGTGAAACAGTGCTCTCCATTTTGAATTTTTTAATATTTGTAAAACGGTGCCCTCCAGTGTGAATTTTTTGAACACTTGTGAAACAGTACCCTCCATTGTGAATTTTTTGAACACTTATGAAACAGTACCCTCCATTGTGATTAATATTTGTAAAACAGTGCCCTCCATTGTGAATTTTTTGAACACTTATGAAACAGTACCCTCCATTGTGATTTTTTAAATATTTTTAAAACAGTGCCCTCCATTGTGAATGTTTTGAACACTTGTGAAACAGTGCTCTCCATTTTGAATTTTTTAATATTTGTAAAACGGTGCCCTCCAGTGTGAATTTTTGAACAATCGTGAAACAGTACCCTCCAGTGTGAATTTTTTGAACACTTGGGAAACAGTACCCTCCATTGTGAATCTTTGAACACTTGAGAAACAGTACCCTCCATTGTGAATTTTTGAACATTTGTAAAACTGTGCCCTCCATTGTGAATTTTTTGAACACTTGTGAAACAGTGCCCTCCAGTGTGAATTTTTTGAACACTTGTGAAACAGTACCCTTCATTGTGAATTTTAGAACCCTTGTGAAACAGTACCCTCCATTGTGAATTTTAGAACACTTGTGAAACAGTATCCTCCATTGTGAAGTTTTGAACACTTGTGAAACAGTGCCTTCCATTGTGAATTTTTGAACACTTGTGAAACAGTACCCTCCATTGTGAATTTTTTGAGCACTTGTGAAACAGTGCCCTCCATCGTGAATTTTTGAACACTTGTGAAAGAGTACCCTCCATTGTGAATTTTTGAACATTTGTAAAACAGTACCCTCCAGTGTGAATTTTTTGAACACTTGTGAAACAGTACCCTCCAGTGTGAATTTTCTGAACACTTGTGAAACAGTACCCTTCATTGTGAATTTTTTGAACCCTGGTGAAACAGTGCCCTCCATTGTGAATCTTTGAACACTTGTGAAACAGTGCCCTCCATTGTTTATTTTTTGAACACTTGTGAAACAGTACCCTCCATTGTGAATTTTTGAACATTTGTAAAACAATACCCTCCAGTGTGAATTTTTTGAACACTTGTGAAACAGTACCCTCCAGTGTAAATTTTCTGAACACTTGTGAAACAGTACCCTTCATTGTGAATTTTTTGAACCCTGGTGAAACAGTGCCCTCCATTGTGAATCTTTGAACACTTGTGAAACAGTGCCCTCCATTGTTTATTTTTTGAACACTTGTGAAACAGTACCCTCCATTGTGAATTTTTGAACATTTGTAAAACAGTACCCTCCAGTGTGAATTTTTTTAAAACTTGTGAAACAGTACCCTCCAGTGTGAATTTTTTGAACACTTGTGAAACAGTACCCTCCAGTGTGAATTTTCTGAACACTTGTGAAACAGTACCCTTCATTGTGAATTTTTTGAACCCTGGTGAAACAGTGCCCTCCATTGTGAATCTTTGAACACTTGTGAAACAGTGCCCTCCATTGTTTATTTTTTGAACACTTGTGAAGCAGTACCCTCCATTTTGAATCCCCTGAACACAAGTGAAGCAGAACCCTGTTATTATAATCCTCTGGTTGTTTTATTTTCTCTGCTTCCTGTTGAGAAGAATCATGTCAGGGACTTCATCAAAGCCCCAATTCCCTTAACTATGTTCAGATTTACTGACATTCCATCCTTCTTTCAGCCATGGAGTTTGGGGTCATGCCTCACTGTGAGAGGCTTCTTGGGTGCAAGACTCTTGTGTCCTTTACTCCATGGACCCCCTCCTTCCGCCTCCGCCCCTCCAGCCTCCAGGCCAGAAACAACATGCTGACACATGACATCGCTCAGCAAGCAGAGGGTGAACCGCCCACCCTGACATTTCACTGAGACTCGCAGAATCCGGCCCCTCCTCCGTCGTACAATGCCTCTCATCTTCTCTCTTCATCTCATTTCCTCTCATCTCTCTCCATCTTTGCTCCTCATTTCTCCTCGTTTGCCCGTGCGGTTTAATAATGGTCTTGGTGTAATCTCATAAGAATGTCCATACGTTTCCATTTTAAAAGACCATCTACATTTCAAATTGAATAATTGAATTTGATTTATTTTTTGTTACCGCAAACTTCAGTAGCCTTAAGGACTATTGCAAACTCTGGATTGAAATTTGGGCCAAAACTGCTTTTTAACTGCTGAGGAATTAAGTGCCAACCGTGCAGGTAGTAACTGGACTCTGCTCATGCAGAAGAGAAGCACAGAAGCACTGCAGGAGAGATGCACAGCTGGACTGGGGCCGTGCCCTTAATCTAAAAGAATGAGGCCAGTTTTAGCATGAAGAACCCAGCACCCTATGGCAGGTCCCCTTATCGCCAAAGAGTCGCAATCAGACGTACCTTACAGAATCAGGGTCAGCCGCTATCAGACATACCCAAAAGAATCAGGGTCAGCCGCTACCTGACGTACCCTACAGAATCAGGGTTAACTGCTATCAGACATATCCCACAGAATCAGGGCTAGCCGCTATCAGACATACCCTACAGAATCAAAGTTTGCCACTAACAGGCGTACCCTACAGAATCAGGGTCAGCCGCAATCAGACGTACCCTAAAGAATCAGGGTTAGCAGCAATCAAACGTACCCTGCAGAATCAGGGTCAGCCGCTAACAGACGTACCTTGCAGAATCAGGGTAAGCTTCTATCAGACATACCGTACAGAATCAAGGTTAGCTGCTATCAGAAGTACCGTACAGATTCGGATCAGTCGCAAACAGACATACTCTACAGAATCGAGGTTAGCTTCTATCAGACGTACCCTACAGCATCCAGCATTAGGGTCAGCCGCAATCAGATGAATCCTACAGAATTAGGGTCAGCCGCTAAAAGACATAACTTATAGAATCAGGGTTAGCTGCCATCACATGTATCCTACAGAATCAGGGTCAGTTGCAAACAGACATACCGTACTGAATGAGGGTTAGCCGCTATCAGACGGACCCTACAGAATCAAGGTTAGCTGCTATCAGACGTACCCGAGAGAATCAAGGTCAGCCATTATCAGTTGTACTCTACAGAATCAGGGTCAGCCATTATCAGTTGTACTCTACAGAATCAGGGTCAGCCACTATCAGACGTACCTTACAGAATCAGGGTCAGCCACTATCAGACGTTCCTTACAGAATCAGGGTCAGACACCATCAGATGAACCTTACAGAATCAGGGTCAGCCACCATCAGACGTACCTTACAGAATCAGGGCCAGCCACCATCAGACATACCTTACAGAATTCGGGTCAGACATCATCAGACATACCCTACAGAATCAGTGTCAGCCATTATCATATGTACCTACAGAATCAGGGTTAGCCACTATCAAATGTACTCTACAGAAACAGGGTAAGCCACTATCAGACGTACGTTACCGATTCAGGGTCAGCCACTATCAGATGTACCCCACAGAATCCGGGTCATCCACTATCAGACGTACCCTTCAGAATCAGAGTCAGCCACTATCAGATGTACCTTCCAGAATCTGGGTCAGCCACTATCAGACGTACGTTACCGATTCAGGGTCATCCACTGTCAGATGTACCTTACAGAATCAGGGTCGGTCACGGTCAAATGTACCTTACAGAATCAGGGTCGGCCACGATCAGATGTACCTTACGGAATCAGCGTCAGCCACTATCAGACGTACCTCACAGAATCAGGGTCAGCCACCATCAGACATACCTTACAGAATCAGGGTCAGATACCATCAGACATACACTACAGAATCAGGGTCAGCCACTATAAGACATGCTCTACAGAATCAGGGTCAGCCACTGTCAGTTGTACCGTACAGAATCAGTGTCAGCCACTATCAGATGTACCTTACAGAATCAGGGTCAGGCACTATCAGACTTACCCTAGAGAATCTGCATCAGCCGCTATCTGAGATATCATACAGAATCAGGGTCATCCACTATCTGATGTAGCCTACAGAATCAGGGTCAGCCACTATTAGATGTACCCCACAGAATCAGGGTCAGGCACCATCAGACATACCATACAGAATCAGGGTCAGCCATTATCATACGTAACTACAGAATAAGGGTCAGCCACTATCAGACGTACTCTACAGAATGAGGGTCAGCCAATATCAGATGTACCCTACAGAATCAGGGTCAGCTACTATCAGATGTACCTTACTGAAACAGGGTCAGCCACTGTCATTCGTACCCTACAAAATCAGGGTCAGCCACCATCAGATGTACCTTACAGAATCAGGGTCAGCCACTATCAGACTTACCCTAGAGAATCTGCATCAGCCGCTATCTGAGATATCATACAGAATCAGGGTCATCCACTATCTGATGTAGCCTACAGAATCAGGGTCAGCCACTATTAGATGTACCCCACAGAATCAGGGTCAGGCACCATCAGACCTACCCTACAGAATCAGGGTCAGCCATTATCATACGTAACTACAGAATAAGGGTCAGCCACTATCAGACGTACTCTACAGAATGAGGGTCAGCCAATATCAGATGTACCCTACAGAATCAGGGTCAGCTACTATCAGATGTACCTTACTAAAACAGGGTCAGCCACTGTCATTCGTACCCTACAAAATCAGGGTCAGCCACCATCAGATGTACCTTACAGAATCAGGGTCAGCCACTATCAGACGTACCCTACAGAATAAGTGTTAGTCACTATCAGATGTACCCTACAGAATCAGGGTCAGCCACCATCAGATGTACCCTACAGAATCAGGGTTAGCCACCATCTGATGTACCCTACAGAGTCAGGGTCAGCCACCATCAGATGTACCCTACAGAATCAGGGTCAGCCACCATCAGATATACCCTACAGAATCAGGGTCAGCCACTATCAGATGTACCTTACAGAATCAGGGTCAGCCACCATCAGATGTACTCTTCAGAATCTGGGTCCGCCACCATCAGATGTACCCTACAGAATCAGGGTCAGCCACTATCAGATGTACCTTACAGAATCAGGGTCAGCCACCATCAGATGTACTCTACAGAATCTGGGTCAGCCACTATCACACGTACGTTACAGATTCAGGGTCAGCCATTTTCAGATGTACCCTACAGAGTCAGGGTCAGCCACTATCAGATGTACCCCATAGAATTGGGGTCAGCTGCTATCTGACATACACTGCAGAATCAGGATTAATCGTTATCAGTCATACCCAGACTCAGGGTTAGCTCCGATCAGACATACCCAACAGACTCAGGGTTAGCTCCGATCAGACATATCCAACAGACTCAGGGTTAGCTCCGATCAGACATATCCAACAGAATCGGGGTTAGCTGCTATCAGACTTACCCTCCCCAGAAGCACAAATATTTTTGGACATTGTCTTACAATATGAAAAAAATGGTTTTCCTTACTGTGCTCCTATTTATGGGAAAAGCTTATATAAAACAAAAAGATTATGAGGTTAAGATGTGGACGTGGGTTGATGGGAGCCTTAAGCACTGAACTGTTGTCCCCCCCATGCCAAGATTACCTCTGAATAACTCAGCGCACCACACAATATCACCTTCAATAATTCATCACCCTCATGAATAATTAAGAGTAAAATATGGCTCTAAATAAATGTGCGATAAGTGTGTGTCTCAGCTCAGTCTGTTTAACTTTTCCCCTTCAGGGCCAAATGATGTTTTGCTGAGATCACCGCACCTGTCAAACACACTGCCATCTCAGCAGAGAAATAACCACAACTACAACCTACATAAAAAATTGTCTATATGCAAACATTGTGCAGCAAGAATAAACAAGCCTCCTTTATAATGAATCCTGGGAGCTGAAGGAATTCATTCACGGCTGCAATCACACTGTCTTTGCTAAGCAGGGTATACCGGGGGGAATATCATGTTAGCTAAAGAAATTAAAAGTGACATTTTAAAATATGCAAGAAAAATTCAATATTCCACCTCAGAATGGGGAAAGCTTCTGTATGGAGGTTTAATTGAAAACGCCTCTATATTTCAAAGCAGCCCCAGGAATTAAGCAGGAAAACAAAGGCTCATTAGTTAGGCCTCAGTAGCTATTCCATCAGCCTGATGGCTCTGACGCCTGACAGAGTTTGGAGAGCTAGAGAACTGCTCTGGAGATTGTGCAGTTGCTCTGCTCCCTGAGGTCAAAGGGCATACACAGAACAGGGAGGTGAGTGGGTCAGGGAACACAGGCGCTTCTTATGCTAGGGTAACAGGCTGGGAAAATTTCGCTGATTCACGAGATGACAGATGCTGCAAAAATCAGGGAGATCGATGGCATGAAACAAAGCAAAACAAACAAAATGTGCTCTGCTGTCAGGAGCTTAAACACTCCGCATGTACAGCAGCCACAGGCTGGTGTGCAAGGCTGTGTGTCGTGGTTTGAATGCTGGCACCTGTGGGTCATGTGACTGAGCACTGAGGTGGGGTGCGGAGGTCAGTCATGTACAGCACAACTCACCGCTGTGGTGTCGATGATGTCAGACGACAGGTTAATGCAGCAGCTAAATCTTTCATAAGCGAAGCATTCCCATACAGATATTCCTCCTACTGTCAGAGA
Organism: Gymnothorax reevesii; assembly: GCA_029721435.1. NCBI lineage: Eukaryota > Metazoa > Chordata > Actinopteri > Anguilliformes > Muraenidae > Gymnothorax > Gymnothorax reevesii. Next base: position 163,151,120 of record CM056575.1, read on the forward strand.
GAACAGGAGAGAGGAAGGGTCTGAAAGAGAAAGAGAGAGAGAGAGATAGAGAGGGCTGTGAAGAGTAGACTGAACTGAATATATTTAAATTTATTCTTTTTTTGCCTTAGGTTTATGACTTTTCTTGAATTGTACATAAGTGCAACCCAGATCTGATTAGTCATTGTACAGATTTAGGAGAGTATAATTTGAAAAGCTGAATCCTGGCAGTGGAGATATGGGTGGAGTCTGGGTCCATTGTGCTGAATCTGATTAACAATAATTAATATGATACAAACTGCAATGCTCAAAATTGCAGGCTAGGATTACCTGAAGAAGAGAGGAAAGCTAAAAAAGATCTCCAGGAACAGGGTTGGGCAGCCCTGCTCTAGCTGTTGAATGAGGTGAGCTTTGTTAGGGTTGGAGTGAAACCTACAGGATGGTAGATCTCCAGGAACAGGGTTGGGCAGCCCTGCTCTAGCTGTTGAATGAGGTGAGCTTTGTTAGGGCTGGAGTGAAAACCTACAGGATGGTATATCTCCAGGAACAGGGTTGGGCAGCCCTGCTCTAGCTGTAGCTGTTGAATGAGGTGAGCTTTGTTAGGGCTGGAGTGAAAACCTACAGGATGGTATATCTCCAGGAACAGAGTTGGGCAGCCCTGCTCTAGCTGTTGAATGAGATGAGCTTTGTTAGGGTTGTAATGTAAACCTACAGGATGGTAGGTCTCCAGGAACAGGGTTGGGCAGCCCTGGTCTAGCTGTTGAATGAGGTGAGCTTTGTTAGGGTTGGAGTGAAACCTACAGGATGGTATATCTCCAGGAACAGGGTTGGGCAGCCCTGCTCTACCTGTTGAATGAGGTGAGCTTTGTTAGGGTTGGAGTGAAAACCTACAGGATGTTAGATCTTCAGGAACAGGGTTGGGCAGCCCTGGTCTAGCTGTTGAATGAGGTGAGCTTTGTTAGGGTTGGAGAGTAAACCTACAGGATGGTAGATCTCCAGGAACAGGGTTGGGCAGCCCTGCTCTAGCTGTTGAATGAGGTGAGCTTTGTTAGGGTTGGAGTGAAACCTACAGGATGGTAGATCTCCAGGAACAGGGTTGGGCAGCCCTGCTCTAGCTGTTGAATGAGGTGAGCTTTGTTAGGGTTGGAGTGAAACCTACAGGATGGTAGATCCCCAGGAACAGGGTTGGGCAGCCCTGCTCTAGCTGTTGAATGAGGTGAGCTTTGTTAGGGCTGGAGTGTAAACCTACAGGATGGTAGATCTCCAGGAACAGGGTTGGGCAGCCCTGCTCTAGCTGTTGAATGAGGTGAGCTTTCTTAGGGTTGGAGTAAAAACCTACAGGATGGTAGATCTCCAGGAACAGGGTTGGTTCCCACGTTGTTCATGGACATACTGCAGTACCAGTGAGATCCAACAGTGTAAACGTAAGACAGACACGCTCTTGAACAGCCTCTCCTCATGAACCCCTGACTGACGGCTTTTGTGTGAGAGATGGGGAACTCAAAAGAAACTCAGGAACATTACTTACCTGCAGTAATGATATGTAGTGTCACTTCAAAGCTGCAATTCAAAATATCAAGTTTCAGAATTCTCCGACACTTTCAACGTATTTCTGATAAATATTTCAGATAAGAGTTTTTTACAGCATGAAGTGGGTGTTTGGCACCAGCTCCGGGTGCTTTTTTAGTGTTGAAAATGAAGCTGATGTTACTTGAAATGCCCCAGCGCTCTGCTTTTGATCGGGGGAAAAAGCTTATTTTAGTTGCAGTTTCTGAAGAAGAAACGGAATATTTTGGTAGCGACGGCGGATATAAATCTGCTCTGCACTGACAGCAGTGCACTTTCGCTGCACCCTATTTTCCAGCGTTGGTTAACGCCGGCGCATTCGCGGCGGCAGAGAGGACGGCCTCACTGTGGTGCGTAATACCCTTCGGAAGTTGTGCTGCTGTCTCCGTCAGGCCTGTGCTGAACACTTGGTATAATTGCTTCAGCTTATTGGCCTTCGCTGTTTCGTGTGACTCGCAGGAATAGATTGAACTGTTTTTCTGTCTTTTCGAGTGTGCAAAGTGCTCAATAACTTTATTTATTAGTTAATGTGGTTCAATGGAAATTGTAACATCAATCATCATGGAAACAACATTTATCTGTTATTATGGCGTGATGCTCGGAGCAGCTCTCCAGGTCGAGGTGTCGAGGCCGAGCTCTCATAGCTGTCAGGGCTTGTCGGTTGGCAGGTAAACACAGGGCTTAGGCTATCATCAGCTCTGTCTGAATGTATTTCAGTGAATTGTGCTGCTTAGTGTCTATACAAACCAGAGCTTTACATTTCACAGCCGACTTGTTGAATGTCATGGAGGTAAAGTACTCTCAATGCAACACATTCATTTCAGTAATCAGACTAACTTCCACTGTTGACTTTGAGACAACACTGGCCAACTTTAAACAGCTCCGCTCTCTTTGAATAGGCGATCTGAGAGAAAGGGTCACATCAAACATTCCAGCCTTTCCTGTTAGCAGCCTCTTTATCAAACACAGAGTCTCCAGAAATACTGCCATCTCCGGCCTCCACGTCTCCTCAACATTTTACAAAAAGTAAAATTTGGGTGTAGTGATCTGATGGTTTCTTTGTTTTTTTCTTTTTTTTTGTCATGTAAGTCTTGCATTTTGTGGAAATACTCCTTTTTAACTTTGAATAAACATTAAGTGAACTCTGAACATAATAAATGGAGACGTAGGTGTGATCTTACTGAGGTCTTGAGAATCTGAAGGTGATTGATAAAGTGAACTCTGTATGAATACTG
>CM056575.1:163156399-163196399 GCA_029721435.1 Gymnothorax reevesii
CTATCCCGTAACAAGCCAAACTGTTGGTAAACAGCAATACTCTGTTCCATTTCAGGAGAATATTCATTTTTCACATTCAGTCTGCCGGAAAAATCTCTGGGAACGCGCTGTGAATATAATCAGTTCCGGCCCAGATGTACGTATGCTAATGTAATCTTCCCAGGATCTCCAGCGGTAATTTACCTCTCTCCTTCAGATGACTTTAAGGTAAACTTTCTAACAAACACATGGCTCCAAGCCCACCTGGGTTTCCTGCTTAAATACTCCAGTTTAAATCCTTCAGTCCTAACTGGATTACTGCTCAGGAGAGGGATGGGGGTTTTCTGCCCATCAACAGGAGAGGATCTCCATGAGGTGAACCGTAAAACTAAAATTCCTGATTCAGGCTCACACTAGGTAATGCCTCATCTCCATGACCCACTGAACTGGCCAGCAGTTGTTTAGAAAATATTGTTTCCAGGTCAAAGGTTGAGGGCTGAAACTGTTTATGAACAAATTGCAGAGAGGCTCCGTCTATGAATGAGCCAATTCAAAAGAGTGCCCATGGCGTCCAGGTCAGTGGATAATTAAAATGGTGGAACGGTGTATGCCATACTGAATTTAGTGGTGCTAAACAGTTTATCATCTCAGAACCATGCACACCTCACACACTCTCACTGATGTAGAAAGTGAAACTGATTGTGCGTGTGTGTGTGTGCGTGTGTGCGCGCCCGTGCGTGTGCGTGCGTGTGAGTGTATTTCCGTGTGTGTGTGGGTATGAGTATGTGTCAGAGGAAAAGCCTTTGGTTGTGTCTGTTCCTGTCTTTGGATTGGACATGTATTCTGATGCGTGTTTGTAGCGGTGCAGTGAGTGCTCTTAGCGCTAATGCCAACACAGATTCATACAGACCATGCCCACTATGCACAGTATTTCCTTTTAATAGACCATGTAAATTGTGCTCAGTAATTCAACTTTAAAGACAATGTCTACCATGCTCATTAATTCCCCTTTATAGACCATGCACATTGTGCTCAGTAATTCCGCTATTAAGAATATATCCACTGTGCTCACTAATGCCCCTTTATTATAAATTAACCATGTCCATTGTTTTTAGTATTTCACCTTCATTTACCATATCTACTGTGTTCAGTATTTACTCTTTGCAGACTGTGACCACTGCACTCAGTAATTAAACTTTTTCATGTTCATTGTGTTCAGTACCCTTTATAGACGATGTCCATTGTGTTCAGTATTTCCCCTATATAGACCATGAACATTATGCTCAGAAATTCAACTTTAAAGACCATAGCTATTGTGCTCCATAATTACCCTGTATAATCTGTCTCCTGTGCGAAGTAATTCCCCATAGACCATATCCACCGTGTTCTGTATTTCCTCGTTATCAACCATATCCACTGTGTTCAGTATTTCCTCATTAACGACCATATCCACTGTGCTCAGTTTTTTCTCATTATGGACCATATCCACGGTGTTAAGTATTTCTTTACTAGAGACCATATCCACTGTGCTCAGTATTTCCTCATTATAGACCATATCCACTGTTCTCAATATTTCCTCATTATAAAACATATCCCCTGTGCTCAGTATTTCCTCATTATAGACCATATCCCACTGTGCTCAGTATTTCCCCTTTAAAGACCATATCCACTGTGTTCAGTATTTCCTCATTATAGACCATATCCCCTGTGCTCAATATTTCCTCATTATAAACCGTATCCACTGTGCTTAATATTTCCTCATTATAAACCATATCCACTATGCTTAATATTCCCTCATTATAAACCATATCCACTGTGCTCAATATTTCCTCATTATAGACCATATCCCCTGTTCTCAATATTTCCTCATTATAAACCATATCCACTGTGCTCAATATTTGCTCATTATAGACCATATCCACTGTGCTCAATATTTCTGCATTATAGACCATATCCCCTGTGCTCAATATTTCCTCATTATAGACCATATCCCCTGTTCTCAATATTTCCTCATTATAAACCATATCCACTGTGTTCAGTATTTCCTCATTATAGACCATATCCCCTGTGCTCAATATTTCCTCATTATAGACCATATTTACTGTGCTCAATATTTCCTCATTATAGACCATATCCCCTGTGCTCAGTATTTCCTCATTAAAGACCATATCCACTGTGCTCAATATTTCCTCATTAAAGACCATATCCACTGTGCTCAACATTTCCTCATTATAGACCATATCCCCTGTTCTCAATATTTCCTCATTATAGACCATATCCCCTGTTCTCAATATTTCCTCATTATAAACCATATCCACTGTGCTCAATATTTCCTCATTATAGACCATATCCCCTGTGCTCAATATTTCCTCAGTTTAGACCATACCACGGTGTTAAGTATTTCTTTACTAAAAACCATATCCACTGTGCTCAGTATTTTCTCATTATAGGCCATATCCACTGTGCTCAATATTTCCTCATTATAAAACATATCCCCTGTGGTCAGTATTTCCTCATTATAGACCATATCCCACTGTGCTCAGTATTTCCCCATTAAAGACCATATCCACTGTGCTCAATATTTCCTCAGTTTAGACCATATCCACGGTGTTAAGTATTTCTTTACTAAAAACCATATCCACTGTGCTGAGTATTTTCTCATTATAGGCCATATCCACTGTTCTCAATATTTCCTCATTATAAAACATATCCCCTGTGCTCAGTATTTCCTCATTATAGACCATATCCCACTGTGCTCAGTATTTCCCCATTAAAGACCATATCCACTGTGTTCAGTATTTCCTCATTATAGACCATATCCCCTGTGCTCAATATTTCCTCATTATAAACCATATCCACTGTGCTCAATATTTGCTCATTATAGACCATATCCCCTGTGCTCAATATTTCCTCATTGAAAACCATATCCACTGTGCTCAATATTTCTGCATTATAGACCATATCCCCTGTGCTCAATATTTAATCATTATAGACCATATCCCCTGTTCTCAATATTTCCTCATTATAAACCATATCCACTGTGCTTAATATTTCCTCATTATAAACCATATCCACTGTGCTCAATATTTCCTCATTCTAGACCATATCCCCTGTGCTCAATATTTCCTCATTTTAGTCCATATCCACGGTGTTAAGTATTCCTTTACTAAAAACCATATCCACTGTGCTCAGTATTCTCTCATTATAGACCATATCCCCTGTTCTCAATATTTCCTCATTATAGACCATATCCCCTGTTCTCAATATTTCCTCATTATAAAACATATCCACTGTGCTCAATATTTCCTCATCATAGACCATATCCCCTGTGCTCAATATTTCCTCAGTTTAGACCATATCCACGGTGTTAAGTATTTCTTTACTAAAAACCATATCCACTGTGCTCAGTATTTTCTCATTAAAGACCATTTCCACTGTGATCAATATTTCCTCATTAAAGACCATATCCACTGTGCTCAATATTTCCTCATTATAGACCATATCCCCTGTTCTCAATATTTCCTCATTATAGACCATATCCCCTGTTCTCAATATTTCCTCATTATAAACCATATCCACTGTGCTCAATATTTCCTCATTATAGACCATATCCCCTGTGCTCAATATTTCCTCAGTTTAGACCATATCCACGGTGTTAAGTATTTCTTTACTAAAAACCATATCCACTGTGCTCAGTATTTTTTCATTATAGGCCATATCCTTCGTGCTCAGTATTCTCATTATGAACCATATCCACTGCTCAGTATTTCCTCATTATGGACCATATCCACAGTGTTGAGTATTTCTTTACTATAGACTATATCCACTGTGCTCAGTATTTCCTCATTAAAGACCATATCCACTGTACTCAATATTTCCTCATTATAGACCATATTTACTGTGCTCAATATTTCCTCATCATAGACCATATCTCCTGTGCTCAATATTTCCTCAGTTTAGACCATATCCACGGTGTTAAGTATTTCTTTACTAAAAACCATATCCACTGTGCTCAGTATTTTCTCATTATAGGCCATATCCTTCGTGCTCAGTATTCTCATTATGAACCATATCCACTGCTCAGTATTTCCTCATTATGGACCATATCCACAGTGTTAAGTATTTCTTTACTATAGACCATATTCACTGTGCTCAGTATTTCCCCATTAAAGACCAAATCCACTGTGCTCAGTATTTTCTCAATTTAGGCCATATCCTTCGTGCTCAGTATTCTCATTATGAACCAAATCCACTGCTCAGTATTTCCTCATTATGGACCATATCCCCTGTGCTCAATATTTCCTCATTATAGACCATATCCACTGTGCTCATATTTCCTCAGTATCGACCATATCCACTGTGCTCAGTGTTTCCTCATTAAAGACCATATCCACTGTGCTCAATATTTCCTCATTAGGGACCATATCCATGGTGTTAAGTATTTCTTTACTATAGACCATATCCACTGTGCTCAGTATTTCCCCATTATAAACCATATCCACTGTGCTCAGTATTTCCTCATTATAGACCATATCCACTGTGCTCAATATTTCCTCATTCGGGACCATATCCATGGTGTTAAGTATTTCTTAACGATTGACTATATCCCCTGTGCTCAGTGTTTCCTCATTATAGACCATATCCCCTGTGCTCAATATTTCCTAATCAGGGACCATATCCATGGTGTTAAGCATTTCTTTATTATAAACCATATCCACTGTGCTCAGTAGTTCCTCATTAAAGACCACTGTGTTCAGTATTTCCTCATTATAGACCATATGCACAGTTTTAAATATTTCCTCATTATAAACCATATCCAACGTGCTCAGTATTTCCTCATTATAGACCATATCCACTGTTCTCAATATTTCCTCATTATAAACCATATCCCCTGTGCTCAGTATTCTCTCATTATAGACCATATCCCCTGTGCTCAATATTTCCTCAGTTTGGACCATATCCACGGTGTTAAGTATTTCTTTACTAAAAACCATATCCACTGTGCTCAGTATTTTCTCATCAAAGGCCATATCCACTGTGCTCAATATTTCCTCATTAGGGACCATATCCATGGTGTTAAGTATTTCTTAACTATAGACTATATCCACTGTGCTCAGTATTTCCTCATTATAGACCATACCCACTGTGTTCAGTATTTCCTCATTATAGCCCATATCCACTGTTCTCAATATTTCCTCAGTTTGGACCATATCCACGGTGTTAAGTATTTCTTTACTAAAAACCATATCCCCTGTGCTCAGTTTTTCCTCATTATAGACCTTATCCCCTGTGCTCAATATTTCCTCATTAGGGACCATATCCATGGTGTTAAGTATTTCTTTACTATAAACCATATCCACTGTCCTCAGTATTTCCTCATTATAGACCATATCCACTGTTTTCAGTATTTCCACATTATAGACCATATCCACTGTGTTCAGTATTTCCTCATTATAGACCATATCCACTGTTCTCAATATTTCCTCAGTTTGGACCATATCCACGGTGTTAAGTATTTCTTTACTAAAAACCATATCCCCTGTGCTCAGTTTTTCCTCATTATAGACCATATCCCCTGTGCTCAATATTTCCTCATTAGGGACCATATCCATGGTGTTAAGTATTTCTTTACTATAAACCATATCCACTGTGCTCAGTATTTCCTCATTATAGACCATATCCACTGTGTTCAGTATTTCCTCATTATAGACCATATCCACTGTGTTCAGTTTTTCCTCATTATAGCCCATATCCACTGTTCTCAAAATTTCCTCAGTTTGGACAATATCCACGGTGTTAAGTATTTCTTTACGAAAAACCATATCCCCTGTGCTCAGTATTTCCTCATTATAGACCATATCCCCTGCGCTCAATATTTCCTCAGTTTGGACCATATCCACGGTGTTAAGTATTCTTTACTACAAACCATATCCCCTGTGCTCAGTATTTCCTCATTATAGACCATATCCCCTGTGCTAAATATCTCCTCATTAGGGACCATATCCATGGTGTTAAGTATTTCTTAACTATAGACCATATCCACTGTGTTCAGTATTTCCTCATTATAGACCATATCCACCGTGTTCTGTATTTCCTCATTATAGACCATATCCCACTGTGCTCAGAATTTCCCCATTAAAGACCATATCCACTGTGTTTAGTATTTCCTCATTATAGACCATATCCCCTGTGGTCAGTATTTCCTCATTAAAGACCATATCCACTGTGCTCAATATTTCCTCATTATAGACCATATCCCCTGTGCTCAATATTTCCTCATTATAGACCATATCCCCTGTGCTCAATATTTCCTCAGTTTGGACCATATCCACGGTGTTAAGTATTTCTTTACTAAAAACCATATCCACTGTGCTCAGTATTTTCTCATCATAGGCCATATCCACTGTGCTCAATATTTCCTCATTAGGGACCATATCCATGGTGTTAAGTATTTCTTAACTATAGACTATATCCACTGTGCTCAGTATTTCCTCATAATAAACCATATCCACTGTGTTCAGTATTTCCTCATTATAGTCCATATCCACTGTTCTCAATATTTCCTCAGTTTGGACCATATCCACGGTGTTATGTATTTCTTAACTAAAAACCATATCCCCTGTGCTCAGTATTTCCTCATTATAGACCATATCCCCTGTGCTCAATATTTCCTCATTAGGGACCATATCCATGGTGTTAAGTATTTCTTTACTATAGACCATATCCACTGTGCTCAGTATTTCCTCATTATAGACCATATCCACTGTGTTCAGTATTTCCTCATTATAGACCATATCCACTGTGTTCAGTATTTCCTCATTATAGACCATATCAACTGTGTTCAGCATTTCCTCATTATAGACCATATCCCCTGTGCTCAATATTTCCTCATTAGGGACCATATCCATGGTGTTAAGTATTTCTTTACTATAGACCATATCCACTGTGCTCAGTATTTCCTCATTATAGACCATATCCACTGTGTTCAGTATTTCCTCATTATAGACCATATCCACCGTGTTCTGTATTTCCTCATTATAGACCATATCCACTGTGCTCAGTATTTCCTCATTATAGACCATATCCCCTGTGCTCAATATTTCCTCAATATAGACCATATCCACCGTGTTCTGTATTTCCTCATTATAGACCATATCCCACTGTGCTCAGTATTTCCCCATTAAAGACCATATCCACTGTGTTCAGTATTTCCTCATTATAGACCATATCCCCTGTGCTCAATATTTCCTCATTATAAACCATATCCACTGTGCTCAATATTTGCTCATTATAGACCATATCCCCTGTGCTCAATATTTCCTCATTATAAACCATATCCCCTGTGCTCAATATTTCCTCATTAGGGACCATATCCATGGTGTTAAGTATTTCTTTACTATAGACCATATCCACTGTGCTCAGTATTTCCTCATTATAGGCCATATCCACTGTGTTCAGTATTTCCTCATTATAGACCATATCCACCGTGTTCTGTATTTCCTCATTATAGACCATATCCACTGTGTTCAGTATTTCCTCATTATAGACCATATCCACCGTGTTCTGTATTTCCTCATGATAGACCATATCCACTGTGCTCAGTATTTTCTCATTATAGGCCATATCCTTCGTGCTCAGTATTCTCATTATGAACCATATCCACTGCTCAGTATTTCCTCATTATGGACCATATCCACAGTGTTAAGTATTTCTTTACTATAGACTATATCCACTCTGCCTTGTATTTCCCCATTAAAGACCATATCCACTGTGCTCAGTATTTCCTAATTATAGACCATATCCACAGTGTTAAGTATTTCTTTACTATAGACTATATCCACTGTGCCTTGTATTTCCCCATTAAAGACCATATCCACTGTGCTCAGTATTTCCTAATTATAGACTATATCCACAGTGTTAAGTATTTCTTTACTATAGACTATATCCACTGTGCCTTGTATTTCCCCATTAAAGACCATATCCACTGTGCTCAGTATTTCCTCATTATAGACCATATCCACTGTGTTCAGTATTTCCTCATTAACAACCATATCCACTGTGCTCAGTTTTTTCTCATTATGGACCATATCCCCGTTGTTAAGTATTTCTTTACTATAGACTATATCCACTGTGCTCAGTTTTCCTCATTATAGACCATATCCACTGTGCTCAGTATTACCTCTTTATAGACCATATCCCCTGTGCTCAGTATTTCCTCATTAAAGACCATATCCACTGTGCTCAGTATTTCCTCTTTATAGACCATATCCCCTGTGCTCAGTATTTCCTCATTAAAGACCATATCCACTGTGCTCAGTATTTCCTCATTAAAGAACATATCCACTGTGCTCAGTATTTCCTCATTAAAGACCATATCCTCTGTGCTCAGTATTTCCTCATTAAAGACCATATCCACTGTGCTCAGTATTTCCTCATTAAAGACCAAATCCACTGTGCTCAGTATTTCCTCATTAAAGACCATATCCACTGTGCTCAGTATTTCCTCATTAAAGACCATATCCACTGTGCTCAGTTTTTCCTCATTAAAGACCATATCCACTGTGCTCAGTATTTCCTCATTAAAGACCATATCCACTGTGCTCAGTATTTCCTCATTAAAGAATTAAAGACCATATCCACTGTGCTCAGTATTTCCTCATTATTGACCATATCCACTGTGCTCAATATTTCCTCATTAAAGACCATATCCACTGTGCTCAGTATTTCCTCATTATAGACAATATCCACTGTGCTCAATATTTCCTCATTAGGGACCATATCCACTGTGCTCAGTATTTCCTCATTATTGACCAATCCCCTGCCAGAGTGCAGACATTGATCAGTACCGTTTGAGCATGGGACTCTATAGCAGTGTTTTTTTCTGTGGTTGTGCAAAAGCTAAGGCAAGAAATAGAATATCTCTGAGTTTTCTATGTGTGTGTGTGTGTGTGTGTGTGCATGTGTGTAAGGCAAGAGTCTGTGTGTCTGGTTGTATGGATGTTTGTTTATGTTGGTGCATGTGTGTGCTTGTGTTTACATTTTGAGGAGTGTGTGGCAGCACAGTAAGGCACAGAAGTGCTGGGGTACTAACTCCAGCAGTGTTAATGGTAATTGAGCGGTAATTAGAGTTAAATGAGTAACTGCAGCAGAGCCAAGCCGCACTGCAGCCTCATCTATCATCATCTGCTTAGAGCAGCAGTCAGGCCACAGGACCACACATTCCCTCATCCCTCTCTTTCTCTCCCTCCCTCCTTCATCCACTCCCTCTCTCTCTCTCTCCCTCTCTCCTTCATCCACTTTCTCCCTCTCTCCCTCTCTCCTTCATCCACTTTCTCCCTCTCTCTATCTCTCCTCTTTCACTCTCTCCTTCATCCACTCCCTCTCTCTCCCTCTCTCTATCTCTCCTCTCTCCATCTTTCCTTCACCACTCCCTCTCTCTCCCTCTGTCAATCTCTCCCCTCTCCCTCTCTTCTTCATGTACTCCCTCTCTGTCTGTGACATCAGGCGCACAAGTCAACAGAAGGAGAGAGAGGAGGAGGGAGAGACGGCTGGAGAAGAAAAGGCAGAACCCCGAGGCGCAGGGACTGAACCAAAGGAGAAGGTGCAGACCCAGAGGAAGAGGTAGAACCGGAGGAGAAAGGATAGAACTGGAGGAGGCAGGGTAGAATTGGAGGAAGAATAGAATAGGAGGAAGGATAGAACTGGAGGAGGAATGGTAGAACTGGAGGAGGAAGGATAGAACTGGAGGAGGAAGGGTAGAATTGGAGGAAGGATAGAATAGGAGGAAGGATAGAACAGGAGGAGGAAGGATAGAATAGGAGGAAGGATAGAACTGGAGGAGGAAGGGTAAAACCGGAGGAGGAAGGATAGAATAGGAGGAAGGATAGAACTGGAGGAGGAATGGTAGAACCGGAGGAGGAAGGAAAGAATTGGAGGAAGGATAGAATAGGAGGAAGGATAGAACTGGAGGAGGAAGGGTAGAATTGGAGGAGGAAGGATAGAACTGGAGGAGGAAGGGTAGAATTGGAGGAAGGATAGAACTGGAGGGGGAAGGGTAGAACCAGAGGAGGAAGGATAGAACTGGAGGAGGAAGGGTAGAACCGGAGGAGGAAGGATAGAACTGGAGGAGGAAGGCTAGAATTGGAGGAAGGATAGAATAGGAGGAAGAATAGAACGGGAGGAGGAAGGATAGAATAGGAGGAAGAGTAGAACTGGAGGAGGAAGGGTAGAACCGGAGGAGGAAGGATAGAACTGGAGGAGGAAGGGTAGAATTGGAGGAAGGATAGAAGAGGAGGAAGGATAGAACTGGAGGAGGAAGGGTAGAACCAGAGGAGGAGGGATAGAACTGGAGGAGGAAGGCTAGAATAGGAGCAAGGATAGAACCGGAGGAGGAAGGATAGAACTGGAGGAGGAAGGGTAGAACCGGAGGAGGAAGGATAGAACTGGAGGAGGAATGGTAGAACCGGAGGAGGAAGGATAGAACTGGAGGAGGAAGGCTAGAATAGGAGGAAGGATAGAACGGGAGGAGGAAGGGTAGAATAGGAGGAAGGATAGAACTGGAGGAGGAAGGGTAGAATTGGAGGAAGGATAGAATAGGAGGAAGGATAAATCTGGAGGAGGAAGGGTAGAACTGGAGGAGGAAGGGTAGAATTAGAGGAAGGATAGAATAGGAGGAAGGATAGAACTGGAGGAGGAATGGTAGAACCGGAGGAGGAAGGATAGAACTGGAAGAGGAAGGATAGAACCGGAGGAGGAAGGATAGAACTGGAGGAGGAAGGGTAGAATTGGAGGAAGGATAGAATAGGAGGAAGGATAGAAGCGGAGGAGGAATAGTAGAACCGGAGGAGGAAGGATAGAACTGGAGGAGGAAGGGTAGAATTGGAGGAAGGATAGAATAGGAGGAAGGATTGAACGGGAAGATGGAAGGGTAGAATTGGAGGAAGGATAGAATAGGAGGAAGGATAAATCTGGAGGAGGAAGGGTAGAACCGGAGGAGGAAGGATAGAACTGGAGGAGGAAGGGTAGAATTGGAGGAAGGATAGAATAGGAGGAAGGGCAGAACTGGAGGAGGAATGGTAGAACCGGAGGAGGAAGGATAGAACTGGAGGAGGAAGGATAGAATAGGAGGAAGGATGGAACGGGAGGAGGAAGGATAGAATAGGAGGAGGAAGGATAGAACTGGAGGAGGAACGGTAGAACCGGAGGAGGAAGGATAGAACTGGAGGAGGAAGGCTAGAATAGGAGGAAGGATAGAACGGGAGGAGGAAGGGTAGAATTGGGGGAAGGATAGAATAGGAGGAAGGATAGAACTGGAGAGAGAAGGGTAGAATTGGAGGAAGGATAGAATAGGAGGAAGGATAAATCTGGAGGAGGAAGGGTAGAACTGGAGGAGGAAGGGTAGAATTGGAGGAAGGATAGAATTGGAGGAAGGATAGAAGTGGAGGAGGAATGGTAGAACCGGAGGAGGAAGGATAGAACTGGAGGAAGGATAGAAGAGGAGGAAGGAGAGGACTGGAGGAGGGAGGGTAGAATTGGAGGAAGGATAGAATAGGAGGAAGGATAGAACTGGAGGAGGAATAGTAGAACCGGAGGAGGAAGGATAGAACTGGAGGAGGAAGGGTAGAATTGGAGGAAGGATAGAATAGGAGGAAGGATAGAACGGGAGAAGGAGGGGTAGAATTGGAGGAAGGATAGAATAGGAGGAAGGGTAGAACTGGAGGAGGAAGGGTAGAACCGGAGGAGGAAGGATAGAACTGGAGGAGGAAGGCTAGAATAGGAGGAAGGATAGAACGGGAGGAGGAAGGGTAGAATTGGAGGAAGAATAGAATAGGAGGAAGGGTAGAACTGGAGGAGGAAGGGTAGAACCGGAGGAGGAAGGATAGAACTGGAGGAGGAAGGGTAGAATTGGAGGAAGGATAGAACTGGAGAAGGAATGGTAGAACCGGAGGAGGAAGGATAGAACTGGAGGAGGAAGGGTAGAATTGGAGGAGGAATGGTAGAACCGGAGGAGGAAGGAGAGAACTGGAGGAAGAAGGGGAGAAGTGGAGGAAGGAGAGAATAGGAGGAAGGATAGAACGGGAGGAGGAAGGGTAGAATTGGAGGAAGGATAGAATAGGAGGAGGGATAGAACTGGAGGAGGAAGGGTAGAACCGGAGGAGGAAGGATAGAATAGGAGGAAGGATAGAAGTGGAGGAGGAAGGGTTGAACCGGAGGAGGAAGGATAGAATTGGAGGAGGAAGGCTAGAATTGGAGGAAGGATAGAACTGGAGGAGGAAGGGTAGAATTGGAAGAAGGATAGAATAGGAGGAAGGATAGAACTGGAGGAGGAAGGGTAGAATTGGAGGAGGAAGGATAGAACTGGAGGAGGCAGGGTAGAATTGGAGGAAGGATAGAATAGGAGGAAGGAGAGAATGGGAGGAGGCAGAGTAGAATTGGAGGAAGGATAGAATAGGAGGAAGGATAGAATGGGAGGAGGAAGGGTAGAATTGGAGGAAGGATATAAAAGGAGGAAGGATAGAACTGGAGGAGGAAGGGTAGAACCGGAGGAGGAAGGATAGAACTGGAGGAGGAAGGGTAGAATTGGAGGAAGGATAGAACTGGAGGAGGAAGGGTAGAATTGGAGGAAGGATAGAATAGGAGGAAGGGTAGAACTGGAGGAGGAAGGGTAGAATTCGAGGAAGGATAGAAAAGGAGGGAGGAAAGGACTGGAGGAGGAAGGGTTGAACCGGAGGAGGAAGGATAGAATTGGAGGAGGAAGGCTAGAATTGGAGGAAGGATAGAACTGGAGGAGGAAGGGTAGAATTGGAGGAAGGATAGAATAGGAGGAAGGATAGAACTGGAGGAGGAAGGGTAGAACCGGAGGAGGAAGGATAGAACTGGAGGAGGAAGGATAGAATAGGAGGAAGGATAGAACTGGAGGAGGAAGGGTAGAACTGGAGGAGGAAGGGTAGAATTGGAGGAAGGATAGAATAGGAGGAAGGATAGAACGGGAGGAGGAAGGGTAGAATTGGAGGAAGGATAGAATAGGAGGAAGGGTAGAACTGGAGGAGGAAGGGTAGAACTGGAGGAGGAAGGATAGAACTGGAGGAGGAAGGGTAGAATTGGAGGAAGGATAGAACTGGAGAAGGAATGGTAGAACCGGAGGAGGAAGGATAGAACTGGAGGAGGAAGGGTAGAATTGGAGGAAGGATAGAATAGGAGGAAGGATAGAACTGGAGGAGGAATGGTAGAACCGGAGGAGGAAGGATAGAACTGGAGGAGGAAGGCTAGAATTGGAGGAAGGATAGAATTGGAGGAAGGATAGAACGGGAGGAGGAAGGGTAGAATTGGAGGAAGGATAGAATAGGAGGAAGGATAGAACTGGAGGAGGAAGGGTAGAACCGGAGGAGGAAGGATAGAATAGGAGGAGGAATGGTAGAACCGGAGGAGGAAGGCTAGAATTGGAGGAAGGATAGAATTGGAGGAAGGATAGAACTGGAGGAGGAAGGGTAGAATTGGAGGAAGGATAGAATAGGAGGAAGGGTAGAACTTGAGGAGGAAGGGTAGAACCGGAGGAGGAAGGATAGAACTGGAAGAGGAAGGATAGAATAGGAGGAAGGATAGAACGGGAGGAGGAAGGGTAGAATTGGAGGAAGGATAGAATAGGAGGAAGGATAGAACTGAAGGAGGAAGGGTAGAACCGGAGGAGGAAGGATAGAACAAGAGGAGGAAGGGTAGAATTGGAGGAAGGATAGAATAGGAGGAAGGATAGAACTGGAGGAGGAAGGGTAGAATTGGAGGAAGGATAGAATAGGAGGAAGGATAGAACTGGAGGAGGAATGGTAGAACCGGAGGAGGAAGGATAGAACTGGAGGAGGAAGGGTAGAACCGGAGGAGGAAGGATAGAACTGGAGGAGGAAGGGTAGAACCGTAGGAGGAAGGGCAGAACTGGAATCTGCTGGTATACCGGTTCTCAGTGAAGGCAGAGAGGTCCGCAGAGCTGCCCCCTCTCTCTCACACTTCCTCCTGATCCGACAGGGAAATGCAGATGGCTGTCGGTCTGAGAGGATGGCTGTTCTTTGGAGATGTTGTAAACATAATTGTCTGAATGAAATACGATGCACTGGAGAGATAGATTTTCACTGTATCCTGAGGAGCTTAACATTGTTATACAACAGAAACTAGGCAATATGACAAGACCTGTATTGATCTCTAAATGAAATTCAAACCACAGAAATTCAAGAAAATGCTGACAGAACATATTGCTTCCAAACTTTGCAGCAGCAAGTGTTCATTTATAAGACTTTTGGTGTTTTGCTGACTGGTTTGCATTTTCTAATAAGTTTTTGATGAAAGAAATAATGGCACTTCTTGAAGAAAGTGCCTCTGTTGCTCGCGGGATGGTAGAGTAAGTTGGGAGAAATCATACAAAGAGAAAACAGAAACAGGAAGTGACATTGCAGGGCCTGATGGGAAAGAAGACTGGGTAATTAGCATAGCTCATGACTGGTGCCAGCGTCTGAGACTGAAAGACAGAGGAGTGTGATCGTTTATCTTCCCTTTTACATGTCTGACAACATCCCCTTCATCTCTGTCCAGATGGCAACACTATCTGGGGATGACCTGACACAAACCTGTCTTCCCATTGGTTCTCACAAGTTTCTCAATATAAGGATTGATTGGGTGTGCAGTGCTGCCCCTTCCGCATGAATAACTGGAGTCAAGGTATCCAATCAGCTCTCGAGTCATGGTATCCAATCAGCTCTGGACTCTGAATTAATAACTGGAGTCAGAGTATCCAATCAACTCTGGTGTCTGAATCATAGGCTCATATTGTAAGAACAATATGAGTACGAGTGTCAGTGACTGTGTCTGTCTGTGTACGTGTGTGTGTGTGTGTGTGTGCGTGTGTGTGTGTGTGTGTGTTTGTGTGTGTGAATGTGTGAGTTAAGGTGGGTGTGTGTGTCTGTGAGTCTGTCTGTGTCCATGAGTGTGTGTTAAAGAATGTGTAAGTGTGTGTGTGTGTGTGTGCATGTGTGTGAGAATGTGTGAGTTTAAGTGGGTGTGTGAGTACGCGAGTGTGTGCGTGTGTTCTGAGAGTCTGTCTGTGTGCATGAGTATGTGTAAAAGAATGTTTAAGTGTATATGTGTGTGTGTGTGCAAGTGTTTGTCTGTGAACGTGACTGTGTGTGTGTGCATGAGTGTGTGTGTATGTGTGTGCGTGTGGGTGTGTGTGTATGTGTGTACGCGCGTGTGTGTGTGCGATTGACTGTTTGTGTGTGCATGAGTGTGTGTGTGTATGTGTGTGTGCGTGCGCGTACGTGTATGTGTATATGTATGCGTGCACGTGTGTGCGTGTGTGTACGTATGTGTGTGTGCGTACGTGTGTGTGTGTATGTGTGTGCGTGCGTGTGTGTGTGTATGTGTGTGTGCGAGTGTGTACGTGTGTGTGTGTATGTGTGTGCGTGCGTGTGTGTACGTGTGTGTGTGTATGTGTGTGTGCATGTGTGTGCGTGCGTGTACGTGTGTGTGTGTATGTGCGTGTGTGTACGTGTGTGTGTGTGTGCATGTGTGTACGTGTGTATGTGTACGTGTGTGCGTGCGTGTGCTTGTGTGTACGTGAGTGTGTGTATGTGTATGTGCGTGTGTGTACGTGTGTGTGTGTACGTGTGTGTGTACGTGTGTGTGTACGTGTGTGTGTACGTGTGTGTGTGTGTACGTGCGTGTGTGTGTGTGTACGTGTGTGTGTACGTGTGTGTGTGTGTGTACGTGTGTGTATGTGTGTGCGTGCGTGTACGTGTGTGTGTATGTGCGTGTGTGTACGTGTGTGTGTGCTTGTGTGTACGTGAGTGTGTGTGCGTGTGTGTATGTGTGTGCGTGCGTGTGTGCGTGTGCTTGTGTGTACGTGTGTGTGTGTGCGTGTGCTTGTGTGTTCGTGAGTGTGTGTACGTGTGTGTGTGTGCGTGTGTGTGTATGTGTGTGCGTGCGTGTGTGCGTGTGCTTGCGTGTACCTGTTTGTGTGCGTGCGTGTGTGCGTGTGCTTGTGTGTACGTGTGTGTGTGTGTGTGCGTGTGTGTGCTTGTGTGTACGTGAGTGTGTGTGTGCGTGTGTGTGTGCGTGTGTGTACGTGTGTGTGTATGTGTGTGCGTGCGTGTGTGCGTGTGCTTGCGTGTACCTGTGTGTGTACGTGCGTGTGTGTGTGTGTACGTGTGTGTGTGTACGTGTGTGTGTGTATGTGTGTGTGTAAGAGGAGCCAGTGCCGCACGTGACTCATTACACATTACACTTCATGCAATGAGGCCCAACAGGTTTGACTCCGAAAGAAAAGATGACTTTTTTCCTCCAATAAACTCACAGCAGTCACTTTAAACATGTGCTTGTCCTTAAATATAATAGCACAATCAATAACCAGCGACACAGACACACACAGTGAGTGAGACCGCGCTCACACAGAGCTGTACTGCAGTCCTCCTCACCTGCTGAGACTGTGTTGCTCTTTAAATCTCCACGGCGGTAGATCCTGCCTGATGGCGCATTGAGCTGGTGACCTCATACCCTGCTCTGAAATGAGACGGCGAGACCCACAGGTCAGAGCGGTAAATATTTCCAGGCTCTGCTGAGTAGTTATCGCTGCTTTAGTCTCATCTAACCCGTCTTGGGCCGTTCTTTAAATATATTTTCACCCTAACCTGGTGAAAGTGATAGAGTAAACTTGCAGTGTAGTTCAGACCTCACATCACACAGGTCATCTGAACACTGTATCAGGGCGGCAGACTCAGGGCCGGATAATTCTCCCTATCACTCATTAAAATGAGTTCTCGAACCCACCCTTTAGCACAAGAGAGAAATATTGTCAGCAATAATTCTGTAATGAACTGTTGCTGCATGAGCTCTTCCTGCAGTCTGAGTGACTATATGTGTGTTTCAGTAGATATACTTCTGAGTGTGTGCCTGTGTGTATGTGTGTGTTTATGAGTGCTTACGAGCATGTGTGCGTGTGTGTGCTTGTGGGTTTTTAGGTTTGAATGTATGTGTTTGCGTGTGAGTGTGTGTATGAGGGTCCTTGTTTACCAACCCATAACCAGATATTTTCATCCTTATTGGGCCATTTTCAGGTCCCCATTCAGGTCTTTTTTTTAACTACTGTAGGGTTAGGGGTTAAGGTTAGAGTTGGCATAAGGCTAGGGTTAGGGTCAGGGTTAGGTGTTTGTGTGAGTGTGTGGATGTGTGTGTGTATACGTGTGCGGGTGTGTGTGTCTGTGTGCGTGTGTTTATGCGTGTGTGTGTGTGTGTGTGTGTATGTGTATGGCTGTGTGTGTGTGCGTGTTTGTATGTGTGTGTGTATGCATGTATGGGTGTGTGTGTCTGTGTGCGTAAGTGTATGCGTGTGTGTGTGTGTGTATGTCTGTGTGCGTGTATGTGTGTGTGTGCGTGCGCGCGCATGTGTGTATGTGTGTGTGTGTGTGTGTGTATGTCTGTGTGCGTGTATGCGTGCGCGCGCATGTGTGTATGCGTGCGTGTATGTGTGTGTGTGCGTGGGCGCGCATGTGTGTATGTGTGTATGGCTGTGTGTGTGTGCGTGTTTGTATGTGTGCGTGTATGTGTGTGTGTGCGTGCGCGCGCATGTGTGTATGTGTGTGTGTGTCTGTGTGCGTGCGCGCGCATGTGTGTATGTGTGTGTGTATGTGTGTGTGTGTGTGTGTGTATGTCTGTGTGCGTGTATGCGTGTGTGTGCGTGCGCGCGCATGTGTGTATGTGTGTATGTGTGTGTGTGTGTGTGCGTGTATGTGTGTGTGTGCGTGCGCGCGCATGTGTGCATGTGTGTGTGTGTGTGTGTGCGTGTATGCGTGTGTGTGCGTGCGCGCGCATGTGTGTATGTGTGTATATGTGTGTGTGTGTGAGAGAGAGAGAGGTTTGTGGCCTAGCGGTTCCTCCAGTCCTCCAGTTTCCCAGAGTTCCTGATTGGAAGGTGTTATCAGCGGCAGATCGGCTGTGCTTTAATTATGCTTTCATCCGTCTGTACCGCACCGCACTGCAGCCAGAACTTATTAACCAAAATGAAAGAAAGATGAAGTAGTTACAGTGCGCCTCTCTGTTCGTGCGTCTGCAGACCTCGGCCCGGAAAGCTCCGGAAGAGCCTCTCTGTTCAATCCGCTCTCATCTCCGCGCTTTCATTCCGGAGAAATGAGTTTGAGCCCCGATAAGAGCCGAGGTGTTCTGCACTCGTCAGGGGAAAACGCTTCGGAATGATTAGCTCCTGGAGCCAGGCCAAACATCCAGAAGAGCGTGGAAACGTCTCTGATCTCATTCCCAATCTAAAGCAGCTGCAATAGCAAGGGAATGGGCCTTCATAATGAGAAAATCTCACAAAATCCTGACTCAAACTAACCAATAAATAAGGTCACAGACGATGGAAAAGGTTCCCTTACAGAACCTGAGCTGCATTAAGTAAAATACTCTTTCCGAAATAATTAAAATATGAAACTGAATTTAGGACCGATATGATTGGTCAGAAGAACATATAATTGTGGGTAAACCATTAACATGGAGCAATATCATTGGCATCGTCTTATACATCACGTTTAAGATACAAATATAGATGCGTCTGTTAACAAATAAACAACTGCCTTAAACCATTAAGACCAGATGCAACATTTTCATGAACATCCCTGTGGGTCAGTCCATGTCTAACCAGACCCTCCCAGATGACCCCCTCAGAAATTTCTCAAAAAATTCATATGGGTACCTCTGGTGGACTTATGATATAATAAGAAGTATTAGACCAATATCCCTGATAGTTTTGAAGTGATGGCCTGTCACAATTTTAAGTATTTTTTTTATTTTGACGAAATTGTGTTTCGTCCAACTTTGGGCTTCCACTGCTCCTCTATTATTTGACCTACAGATCACATTTTTGGTTTCGCTGGTCAACGTTTCCACAAGAATCAGAATTTTTGGTCAGATTAGGTGTGTCTACCTTCGTTGCTCCACAATAGGGCTCCAAAGTTGGCTGAGAAGCCAAAAATCACAAAAATTGCTGTACTTTTTAAATGCTACAGATCAGAAATTTTTGTTAATTCAAGCTTGAATTTTTTTTGCACAGCAGTCATTTTAAGCTTGTCCTTAAATATAATAGCACAATCAATAACCAGCGACACAGACACACACAGTGAGTGAGACCGCGCTCACACAGAGCTGTACTGCAGTCCTCCTCACCCGCTGAGACTGTGTTGCTCTTTAAATCTCCACGGCGGTAGATCCTGCCTGATGGCGCATTGAGCTGGTGACCTCATACCCTGCTCTGAAATGAGACGGCGAGACCCGCAGGTCTGAAAAGCCAAAAATCGCAAAAATAGCTGTACTTTTTAAATGCTACAGACGAGAAAGTTTAGGGAATTCAAGCTTGAAATTTGTGTGACCAGTCCTGATAGCTCTCATGGATAATCCCCTTTAATCTTGTTTGTATCTTGGCAGGAATGAGAAGAAAAAATTTTTTATTTTGCTCATTTTTCATTTTATGGAAAAAATAGCAATTTTGAAGTCCATGGCTCACCATGTGCGCAATTGACCACATCCGTCAGATCTCTACCATAGATGGCTATAGTTGTCAACTACATCTGACAAAAAAATTGGGATGGTGTTCAGCCTAGTTTATTTTATGTGAATTTCTCAATAGACACACCATATTGGCTATTTAAACACACCATCATACATCATAAAATGCTATAGATTTGTTGAAAGTATGAATATTAAGTAATGTTCAGTTCATCATGTTAAAACTTGAAACTGTCTCAATGGGTTTACGGCGATGTTATAGCTCATAAAATATAACAGAACGATGCCAGATTTCACAGAAACACCAGTTTGCCTGCAGTTTTTTTTTGAACACGAGGTATTTATCGTAGCATAGATACCTGGAAATTTCATTTGAAACTGAGTGCTTGTGAGAGGTTTCAAATGTAAATTTCCAGGTATCTAGCCCACGATAAATACCGAGTGCTCGAAAAAAAACTGTAGGTTTACCTCCATTCTACCATCAACACCCATCCTTCACTTCGACAAATCTTTGAAGACTGCTTTGGCTCACACGTGCTAGCATCACTGTGTGAGCCAGAAGCCGTACATGTAATCCATTGTTAAGCTTCAAATAAAACAATGATTTTGCTTGATAAATTGTATTGAAGTTATTTTTTGCATGTTTTTAGCTGTTTCGAAGAGCCTAGATGTGGCAAATGTGCTGAATTTGGCAATTGATGCAACACAAAGCTGAATTTTCAACAATACCTGCTCGAAATAGGTAACATCAATCAAAAAAATTTCAGTAAAAAAACTAGGTTGAACACCATCCCAATTTTTTTGTCAGATGTAGTTGACAACTATAGCAATCTATGGTAGAGATTTGAAGGATGTGGTCAATTGCGCGCATGGTGA
The DNA here is from genome assembly GCA_029721435.1 of Gymnothorax reevesii. NCBI lineage: Eukaryota > Metazoa > Chordata > Actinopteri > Anguilliformes > Muraenidae > Gymnothorax > Gymnothorax reevesii. The sequence continues at coordinate 163,176,788 of CM056575.1, forward strand.
ACCATGGACTTCAAAATTGCATTTTTTTCCGTAAAATGAAAAAAAGCAAAAAAAAAAAAAATTTCTTCTCATTCCTGCCAAGATACAAACGAGATTAAAGTGGATTATTCATGAGAGCTATCAGGACTGGTCACAAAAAAATTTCAAGCTTGACTTCCCTAAACTTTCTGATCTGGAGCATTTTAAAAGTACAGCAATTTTTGCAATTTTTGGCTTTTCGGCCAAATTTGGAGCCCTATTGTGGAGCAACCAAGGTAGATACACCTAATCTGACCAAAAATTGGCCAGAGCGACCAAAAATCTGATCTGTAGATCAAATAATAAAGGAGCAGTGGAAGCCCAAATTTGGACAAAACACAATTTTGTCAAAATAAAAAATTAAAAAAAAACTTAAAATTGTGAAAAACCATCACTTAAAAACTATTAGGGATATTGGTCTAATACTTGGTATTATTACATAAGTCCACCTGAGGTACCCATATGAATCTTTTGAGAAATTTCTGAGGGGGTGACCCAGGAATTTTTGGATTTTCTGGATGCCTTCACTTGGACTGACCCCTTTGAGACCAGGATATACACCTGCGTTCCTCTCCCTTTAAGACCGAATGTGACTTTTGCGCTTTTTAGGTGATCATCGTTTTCAAGAAACTGTCTCAATGGGTTTACGGCGATGTTATAGCTCATGAAATATAACAGAACGATGCCAGATTTCACAGAAACACCAGTTTGCCTGCAGTTTTTTTTGAACACCAGGTATTTATCGTAGCATAGATACCTGGAAATTTCATTCGAAACTGAGTGCTTGTGAGAGGTTTCAAATGTAAAAGGAGTGTTCCTATGATGCATGTTTTTGTGGGTGGGGGAAACCAGAGTACTCGGAGGAAACCCACGAACACGGGGAGAACATGCAGACCCCACACAGAAAGGCCCAGGCCGGATTCAAACCAACGACCTTCCTGCTGCGAGGCAACAGTGCTAACGAGAACCTGACTCCTAATCCACACTGTAACCTGAGTATCTGCTGCACGCGCTCAGATGGGATCGCGGTTGACACAGAAATGTGCATCTCAGCACCTATAATTCATAATTCCAGGTTTATTGTAATTCCAAACACTCGCACACTCACCTCAAAATGAGCCAACTGCAAACTGACGCGTAGAGTATGCCAGAATATTACTGTGTCAGATCCTGTTTGTCTTTGTCAATTTAGCGGGGCACATTCAAAACGGTTTCATCTTAACCGCCTCTAAGTGCATTAATTTCTTCTTGCACGTATAAAAGGTTTAGAGGTTTAGAATGACTGAGGTAATTTATCATTTTCAGAAATTGCATAAATGATCAAACGGCTACAGAGATCTTAAAGGCTAAATCTCTTACTTTAATTTAATTAGGCGTACTCTTGGTTCATAATTACCAAATAATTAATGGGTTTATGTTTCTTAAACCCTGATCAGGGAGTGAAATACATTTATTAGAGTTGATTTTTATTTTCAGTGGTTCATTCGGAATAAACGTGAGCCGTTTGATCCCGTCAGGTTGGCTGTTTCACTGGGACTCAGAGGGTTTGTGGTTCAAACCCCAATGTGAGCATTGTAAGGTCAGGTCAGCTCTTGGGCCCTTTTGAAGGGCCCTTAACCCTGCATATGCTCAGGGGACACTGGCCCCTGTTGTGTTCAATAACTTCAGACAAAAAAGTAACTGATAATCAAATGTGATATCATGAGTGCTACTGGCCCATCAGATTCAGTGCCTCGGAAGGAAAAACGAACCTGAACCTGAATCAGATCATATATCATGGGACATATACAATATTTCAGAAGTCAGAATTAGAACATAATGGCTACACAACCTAACTTACAGGGATTCAAAAAACAAGCAGGGCCAGGCGCAACAAACCAGCCCCTCACACATACTTTACAGTCCTGTTAAATGAGTTCACTTCTCGAGTACATCAGCTCTTGGGTTTGACTTTTCAAGGTCATGACGTAATTTTACTCGCCATATAAGTTCCTATTTGTGATTAATAGTTACCAAGTAGCTATCTACTGTAGTTTTGTAGAGATGTAGGCTTCTGAAATCTCATCACCTTTGGTTTGACCTGTCGAGATCACTCAATGTCAGAGGGCATGGTGTTATTTTAATCTCATTTATTGGGTAAAACAGTTCTTGTTTTCTTGAGAAAACATTTCTAGATCATAGCACTGTAATGCAGTGGCTAGGGACAACCAGACAGCCTTTGTTTTGAAACTGTCCTGGGCCTTTTCTGTGGTTGTGATTTCACCGTCATTGTACGTGTTTCTTTGACACACTTTAGACTCCCGAAGGTGCTGTATATAAGTGAATAGTGACTGTGCTTTACGTGTTTCTTTGACACACTTTAGACTCCCGTAGGTGCTGTATTTAAGTGAATAGTGACTGTGCTTTACATGTTTCTTTGACACACTTTAGACTCCCGTAGGTGCTGTATATAAGTGAATAGTGACTGTGCTTTACATGTTTCTTTGACACACTTTAGACTCCGATAGGTGCTGTATATAAGTGAATAGTGACTGTGCTTTACATGTTTCTTTGACACACTTTAGACTCCCGTAGGTACTGTATATAAGTGAAAAGTGACTGTGCTTTACATGTTTCTTTGACAAACTTTAGACTCCCGTAGGTGCTGTATATAAGTGAATAGTGACTGTGCTTTACGTGTTTCTTTGACACACTTTAGACTCCCGTAGGTGTTGTGTATAAGTGAATAGTGACTGTGCTTTACATGTTTCTTTGACACACTTTAGACTCCCGTAGGTGCTGTGTATAAGTGAATAGTGACTGTGCTTTACGTGTTTCTTTGACACACTTTAGACTCCCGTAGGTGCTGTATATAAGTGAATAGTGACTGTGCTTTACGTGTTTCTTTGACACACTTTAGACTCCCGTAGGTGCTGTATATAAGTGAATAGTGACTGTGCTTTACGTGTTTCTTTGACACACTTTAGACTCCCGTAGGTGTTGTGTATAAGTGAATAGTGACTGTGCTTTACATGTTTCTTTGACACACTTTAGACTCCCGTAGGTGCTGTGTATAAGTGAATAGTGACTGTGCTTTACGTGTTTCTTTGACACACTTTAGACTCCCGTAGGTGCTGTATATAAGTGAATAGTGACTGTGCTTTACGTGTTTCTTTGACACACTTTAGACTCCCGTAGGTGCTGTATTTAATTGAATAGTGACTCTGCTTTACATGTTTCTTTGACACACTTTAGACTCCCGTAGGTGCTGTGTTTAAGTGAATAGTGACTGTGCTTTACGTGTTTCTTTGACACACTTTAGACTCCCGTAGGTGCTGTGTATAAGTGAATAGTGACTGTGCTTTACGTGTTTCTTTGACACACTTTAGACTCCTGTAGGTGCTGTATATAAGTGAATTGTGACTTTGCTTTACGTGTTTCTTTGACACACTTTAGACTCCCGTAGGTGCTGTATTTAAGTGAATAGTGACTGTGCTTTACGTGTTTCTTAGACACACTTTAGACTCCCGTAGGTGCTGTGTATATGTGAATAGTGACTGTGCTTTATGTGTTTCTTTGACACACTTTAGACTCCTGTAGGTGCTGTGTATAAGTGAATAGTGACTGTGCTTTACGTGTTTCTTTGACACACTTTAGACTCCCGTAGGTGGTGTATATAAGTGAATAGTGACTGTGCTTTACGTGTTTCTTTGACACACTTTAGACTCCTGTAGGTGCTGTGTATAAGTGAATAGTGACTGTGCTTTACGTGTTTCTTTGACACACTTTAGACTCCCGTAGGTGGTGTATATAAGTGAATAGTGACTGTGCTTTACGTGTTTCTTTGACACACTTTAGACTCCCGTAGGTGCTGTATTTAATTGAATAGTGACTCTGCTTTACATGTTTCTTTGACACACTTTAGACTCCCGTAGGTGCTGTGTTTAAGTGAATAGTGACTGTGCTTTACGTGTTTCTTTGACACACTTTAGACTCCCGTAGGTGCTGTGTATAAGTGAATAGTGACTGTGCTTTACGTGTTTCTTTGACACACTTTAGACTCCTGTAGGTGCTGTATATAAGTGAATTGTGACTTTGCTTTACGTGTTTCTTTGACACACTTTAGACTCCCGTAGGTGCTGTATTTAAGTGAATAGTGACTGTGCTTTACATGTTTCTTTGACACACTTGAGACTCCCGTAGGTGCTGTATTTAAGTGAATAGTGACTGTGCTTTACGTGTTTCTTTGACACACTTTAGACTCCCGTAGGTGCTGTTGTAATGTGAATATAGGCCACTAGATGGCAGTATTTACCTTTTGTTTGTTAAGCTCAGACTGGAGTCATGTTTAGACATGTCCTGGACATGTCTGGGGCAAGTCTCAGAAAATTAAAAAAAAGAGGTCTAAATGAGGGTGGGGTCTGCAAAAGAGTATATAAGGAAAAGAATTGAGACAGTAAAGTAGTAGGAGAAATTGCAAGAAGATGACCAGACCTGCCATTCTGTTCAAGACCTGTTAAGTTTCTTTTGTGGATTTTTCTCACCCAGCACATCACCAGAAAACCCAAAGGGACTGTAAATATTTTTGTTTTTGTTATAATTCAATCTTGGTCAGTTTAGTTAGTTGTTGTGTTTAATTAAATGTGTTTAAGTTTTTTTGAAACTGTGTCTGTCATCCCTTGCTGTTACTGTTGTGTTGTAGATTGTAATAAGAAATTGGGGCCATAACACTGTATTTAAGTGAATAGTGTCTGTGCTTTATGTGTTTCTTTGACACACTTTAGACTCCCGTAGGTGCTGTGTATAAGTGAATAGTGACTGTGCTTTACGTGTTTCTTTGACACACTTTAGACTCCTGTAGGTGCTGTATATAAGTGAATAGTGACTGTACTTTACGTGTTTCTTTGACACACTTTAGACTCCTGTAGGTGCTGTATATAAGTGAATAGTGACTGTGCTTTACGTGTTTCTTTGACACACTTTAGACTCCCGTAGGTGCTGTATATAAGTGAATAGTGACTGTGCTTTATGTGTTTCTTTGACACACTTTAGACTCCCTTTGGTGCTGTATATAAGTGAATAGTGACTGTGCTTTACGTGTTTCTTTGACACACTTTAGACTCCCGTAGGTGCTGTATATAAGTGAATAGTGACTGTGCTTTATGTGTTTCTTTGACACACTTTAGACTCCCATAGGTGCTGTATATAAGTGAATATTGACTGTGCTTTGCGTGTTTCTTTGACACACTTTAGACTCCCGTAGGTGCTGTGTATAAGTGAATAGTGACTGTACTTTACGTGTTTCTTTGACACACTTTAGACTCCCATAGGTGCAGTATATAAGTGAATAGTGACTGTGCTTTACGTGTTTATTTGACACACTTTAGACTCCAGTAGGTGCTGTGTATAAGTGAATAGTGACTGTGCTTTACGTGTTTCTTTGACACACTTTAGACTCCTGTAGGTGCTGTGTATAAGTGAATAGTGACTGTGCTTTACATGTTTCTTTGACACACTTTAGACTCCCATAGGTGCTGTGTATAAGTGAATAGTGACTGTGCTTTACGTGTTTCTTTGACACACTTTAGACTCCTGTAGGTGCTGTATATAAGTGAATAGTGACTGTGCTTTACGTGTTTCTTTGACACACTTTTAGACTCCTGTAGGTGCTGTGTATAAGTGAATAGTGACTGTGCTTTACGTGTTTCTTTGACAGACTTTAGACTCCCGTAGGTGCTGTATATAAGTGAATAGTGACTGTGCTTTACGTGTTTCGTTGACACACTTTAGACTCCCGTAGGTGCTGTATATAAGTGAATAGTGACTGTGCATTACGTGTTTCTTTGACACACTTTAGACTCCCGTAGGTGCTGTGTATAAGTGAATAGTGACTGTGCTTTACATGTTTCTTTGACACACCTTAGACTCCCATAGGTGCTGTGTATAAGTGAATAGTGACTGTGCTTTACGTGTTTCTTTGACACACTTTAGACTCCCGTATGTGCTGTGTATAAGTGAATAGTGACTGTGCTTTACGTGTTTCTTTGACACACCTTAGACTCCCGTAGCTCCTGTGTTTAAGTGAATAGTGACTGTGCTTTATGTGTTTCTTTGACACACTTTAGACTCCCGTAGCTGCTATGTATAAGTGAATAGTGACTGTGCTTTACGTGTTTCTTTGACAGACTTTAGACTCCCGTAGGTGCTGTATATAAGTGAATAGTGACTGTGCTTTACGTGTTTCTTAGACACACTTTAGACTCCCGTAGGTGCTGTGTATAAGTGAATAGTGACTGTGCTTTATGTGTTTCTTTGACACACTTTAGACTCCTGTAGGTGCTGTGTATAAGTGAATAGTGACTGTGCTTTACGTGTTTCTTTGACACACTTTAGACTCCCGTAGGTGGTGTATATAAGTGAATAGTGACTGTGCTTTACGTGTTTCTTTGACACACTTTCGACTCCCGTAGGTGCTGTATATAAGTGAATAGTGACTGTGCTTTACGAGTTTATTTGACACACTTTAGACTCCCATAGGTGCTGTGTATAAGTGAATAGTGACTGTGCTTTACGTGTTTCTTTGACACACTTTAGACTCCCGTAGGTGCTGTGTATAAGTGAATAGTGACTGTGCTTTACGAGTTTATTTGACACACTTTAGACTCCCGTAGGTGCTGTGTATAAGTGAATAGTGACTGTGCTTTACGTGTTTCTTTGACACACTTTAGACTCCCGTAGGTGCTGTGTATAAGTGAATAGTGACTGTACTTTACGTGTTTCTTTCACACACTTTAGACTCCCGTAGGTGCTGTATATAAGTGAATAGTGACTGTGCTTTACGTGTTTCTTTGACACACTTTAGACTCCCGTAGGTGCTGTATATAAGTGAACAGTGACTGTGCTTTACATGTTTCTTTGACACACTTTAGACTCCCATAGGTGCTGTATATAAGTGAATAGTGACTGTACTTTACGTGTTTCTTTGACACACTTTATACTCCCGTCGGTGCTGTATATAAGTGAATAGTGACTGTGCTTTACGTGTTTCTTTGACACACTTTAGACTCCCGTAGGTGCTGTATATAAGTGAATAGTGACTGTGCTTCACGTGTTTCTTTGACACACTTTAGACTCCCGTAGGTGCTGTATATAAGTGAATAGTGACTGTGCTTTACGTGTTTCTTTGACACACTTTAGACTCCCGTAGGTGCTGTATATAAGTGAATAGTGACTGTGCTTTACGTGTTTCTTTGACACACTTTAGACTCCCGTAGGTGCTGTATATAAGTGAATAGTGACTGTGCTTTACGTGTTTCTTTGACACACTTTAGACTCCCGTAGGTGCTGTGTATAAGTGAATAGTGACTGTGCTTTACGTGTTTCTTTGACACACTTTAGACTCCCGTAGGTGCGGTATATAAGTGAATAGTGACTGTGCTTTACGTGTTTCTTTGACACACTTTAGACTCCCGTAGGTGCTGTGTATAAGTGAATAGTGACTGTGCTTTACGTGTTTCTTTGACACACTTTAGACTCCAGTAGGTGCTGTGTATAAGTGAATAGTGACTGTGCTTTACATGTTTCTTTGACACACTTTAGACTCCCATAGGTGCTGTGTATAAGTGAATAGTGACTGTGCTTTACGTGTTTCTTTGACACACTTTAGACTTCTGTAGGTGCTGTATATAAGTGAATAGTGACTGTGCTTTACGTGTTTCTTTGACACACTTTTAGACTCCTGTAGGTGCTGTGAATAAGTGAATAGTGACTGTGCTTTACGTGTTTCTTTGACAGACTTTAGACTCCCGTTGGTGCTGTATATAAGTGAATAGTGACTGTGCTTTACGTGTTTCGTTGACACACTTTAGACTCCCGTAGGTGCTGTATATAAGTGAATAGTGACTGTGCATTACGTGTTTCTTTGACACACTTTAGACTCCCGTAGGTGCTGTGTATAAGTGAATAGTGACTGTGCTTTACATGTTTCTTTGACACACCTTAGACTCCCATAGGTGCTGTGTATAAGTGAATAGTGACTGTGCTTTACGTGTTTCTTTGACACACTTTAGACTCCTGTAGGTGCTGTATATAAGTGAATAGTGACTGTGCTTTACGTGTTTCTTTGACACACTTTAGACTCCCGTGGGTGCTGTGTATAAGTGAATAGTGACTGTGCTTTACGTGTTTCTTTGACACACCTTAGACTCCCGTAGCTCCTGTGTTTAACTGAATAGTGACTGTGCTTTATGTGTTTCTTTGACACACTTTAGACTCCCGTAGCTGCTATGTATAAGTGAATAGTGACTGTGCTTTACGTGTTTCTTTGACAGACTTTAGACTCCCGTAGGTGGTGTATATAAGTGAAAAGTGACTGTGCTTTACGTGTTTCTTAGACACACTTTAGACTCCCGTAGGTGCTGTGTATATGTGAATAGTGACTGTGCTTTATGTGTTTCTTTGACACACTTTAGACTCCTGTAGGTGCTGTGTATAAGTGAATAGTGACTGTGCTTTACGTGTTTCTTTGACACACTTTAGACTCCCGTAGGTGGTGTATATAAGTGAATAGTGACTGTGCTTTACGTGTTTCTTTGACACACTTTCGACTCCCGTAGGTGCTGTATATAAGTGAATAGTGACTGTGCTTTACGAGTTTATTTGACACGCTTTAGACTCCCATAGGTGCTGTGTATAAGTGAATAGTGACTGTGCTTTACGTGTTTCTTTGACACACTTTAGACTCCCGTAGGTGCTGTGTATAAGTGAATAGTGACTGTACTTTACGTGTTTCTTTGACACACTTTAGACTCCCGTAGGTGCTGTATATAAGTGAATAGTGACTGTGCTTTACGTGTTTCTTTGACACACTTTAGACTCCCGTAGGTGGTGTATATAAGTGAATAGTGACTGTGCTTTACGTGTTTCTTTGACACACTTTCGACTCCCGTAGGTGCTGTACATAAGTGAATAGTGACTGTGCTTTACGAGTTTATTTGACACACTTTAGACTCCCGTAGGTGCTGTGTATAAGTGAATAGTGACTGTGCTTTACGTGTTTCTTTGACACACTTTAGACTCCCGTAGGTGCTGTGTATAAGTGAATAGTGACTGTACTTTACGTGTTTCTTTGACACACTTTAGACTCCCGTAGGTGCTGTATATAAGTGAATAGTGACTGTGCTTTACGTGTTTCTTTGACACACTTTAGACTCCCGTAGGTGCTGTATATAAGTGAATAGTGACTGTGCTTTACATGTTTCTTTGACACACTTTAGACTCCGATAGGTGCTGTATATAAGTGAATAGTGACTGTACTTTACGTGTTTCTTTGACACACTTTATACTCCCGTCGGTGCTGTATATAAGTGAATAGTGACTGTGCTTTACGTGTTTCTTTGACACACTTTAGACTCCCGTAGGTGCTGTATATAAGTGAATAGTGACTGTGCTTCACGTGTTTCTTTGACACACTTTAGACTCCCATAGGTGCTGTATATAAGTGAATAGTGACTGTGCTTTACGTGTTTCTTTGACACACTTTAGACTCCTGTTGGTGCTGTATATAAGTGAATAGTGACTGTGCTTTACGTGTTTCTTTGACACACTTTAGACTCCCGTAGCTCCTGTGTATAAGTGAATAGTGACTGTGCGTTACGTGTTTCTTTGACACACTTTAGACTCCCGTAGGTGCTGTGTATAAGTGAATAGTGACTGTACTTTACGTGTTTCTTTGACACACTTTAGACTCCCATAGGTGCTGTATATAAGTGAATAGTGCCTGTACTTCACGTGTTTTTTTTGACACACTTTAGACTCCCGTAGGTGCTGTATATAAGTGAATAGTGACTGTGCTTCACGTGTTTCTTTGACACACTTTAGACTCCTGTAGGTGCTGTATATAAGTGAATAGTGACTGTGCTTTACGTGTTTCTTTGACACACTTTAGACTCCCATTGGTGCTGTATATAAGTGAATAGTGACTGTGCTTTACGTGTTTCTTTGGCACACTTTAGACTCCCGTAGGTGCTGTATATAAGTGAAGAGTGACTGTGCTTTGCAGTGGATCTGCAAACTGCCCAGTGTGTGCGCTTGCCTCTCCTCCATTGCATGCTGGGATAGACTCCTGTCCCCATGACTCCGAGCCCAAATAATGAGCTAATTAATGGATGTGTAAAGGATCTTGTTCAGAGACGCTTCACCCAAACTTCTCTCTCAGAGGTGGATTATAGGTCATGGTGCGGATTTTGTTTGGATTCATGCACTTCATTCACTGAGCACCAAACACCAAAAACTGTACTGACTGCGAGTTTCACAGAAAACTACAAATTGATTGGTAGCTCTGGCTGTGATAAATGTGTGGTGCTGGGGCTAAATTTTGGAAGGGAGGGTTCAGGCAGTGGAGATTAACGCAGATCTGACTGCAGAAGAGCGTTTCCAGGACAACCCCGGAGAGAATCTAACGCCATCCTGCGCCAATAAACACAGAAATCAGTTGCAAAGTTCCCACTAGAAAGTAATTACCCCATCAAACACATTACCTCAGTCCCATTGGCTGAGGGAAGATTTCTTTTACTCCCATTGGCTGAGGGAAGATTTCTCCTCTGACACTGAGGTGTTTCTCTGACTGTGCTGATAAACATGCAGAGGTGATCCATCACAGAACGAACATTTACAAACACGAATCATGCAAATCATGCCAGCGAAACGCTGTCAGCTCTCAGGATTAATACTTATCCCAAAAGCGCGATATCGTCTATGAAGAAGCACGCTATGCCAAGAATCCTGGAAACTGCACTTGTTTTCAAGGTCTCCCATAACCTCAGCTTCAGGAGCAATGCATTGGTCATATCTGAAGGGACACTGAATGCAGTAAGGAAAAATATTCATGAACCTTTGGGGTCCCAACCTGACCACTTTAGTTTATTATTTATGAAGATGTATTAATGATAATGAAAGCTAAAGAACACCATCTATGTGAATTGACATTAGAATGAACATAATATGAACTCTGCATGCAGCTTGAACTTTGCTAATGCTGTGAGAAATAACAAATGCCCAGTTCATCGTATGTGATCTGGGTCCTAACAACAGCTCGTAGAACTGATAGTTGACAATTCTTCATCGCATTAACCTAGTTCACCACAGAATCAGGGATGTCAGGTAAAGGGATATTTTTTGTACAGACATCGGTTCCAGCACTCGACTCAGTTCAGTGGTCCAGTGGCGTAAGCCGAACCGGCTGAGTGGTGTATTTTTTACTGCTGGCTGGGCAGGTTTAATGCAGATTCCTCAGAAGAAAACATTACAGAGAGGACAGTGTGTAGTGGAAGAGGTTGTCTTGGCATTTTGCTTTACTGTTAATTTTCGATAGCAAGCAGCCACTTACGACGATGTCTTTGCGTTTGCCTGAATAGGCTTTTTGTGGAAGCAGTAATGAAGTAACAAAGAATTAGGCATGGAAGTGGGTGAAGTTGGCGGGGCTGTACAAGGTTGTTAAAGCAGTAATTTGGAGCTTTCAAAGCCATTCCATTAAGCTGAGATGGATTCCATATTGCGTTAGCGTTTTAGCAGTCAGAAGCTGCTGCCAAGAGAGAGCCTATCAGCTAGAGAGGCGGGGTTATGGCTGTGTGAGAACACCAAGCTGAGGTGCTTCAAATGGTGATCAGCCCTGCCCACCCGCAGCGAGTCACCTGCAATACAAGAACAGAGCACAGAATAAACAAGCACAATGTCTGCAAAATATCTAATGTCCTGACCCCTGCTTTCTCCTCTGATCCATCCAGGCTCCCAAAATCCACTCCTGCATTTCTTTCTTCCAGACCACACTGTCATCAAACCTGACTCCCAGGTAACGGGAGGGTGGAGGACCGGCAGTTCTCAGCTCTCGAGGACTGTGATTTGGGTATTAGTTTGATAGACTCGTACGATGATACTGAATTACCCTTGGCACTCTTAAGGAAGTGTAAATAAAATAGCTCTGGTGCTCTAGGTGGTAGTTTGTATCTTGTTTGTAAATCTCCTGAGTGTCCGTGCTGAATGGACTGGCCAGTTATCGATCCTCCGCTGCTCGACCGCAGACATCAGCATACAACAGGAAGCAATATCTGAGCAGGCGCCCGTGAGAAATCCTTTCTGAAAAATGCACACGCAGCTGAATAAAATTCAACACACAGGCTCTGCTCCAGACCTGCAGCACCGCGGCTGAGAAGGCAGATATTTTCTGTGTGAAGCCAGTCTCCATAAGGAAGAGTGCTTTTGGGGATTGGTGATTCGAGAAGAACAGCTAACGCAGGTGATAAGAAACAGGTGCTGTCTGTAAGAAGAGAGATTTGAGATGGAGAGAAATGTTACCGCATGCCTGTGTGATCATGTCTCTGATTCAAACGACTACCCACACACTTTCTCTGCACTCACTTCCTACCGCAGTCGTTTTACAAGCAAGGCTAGTCTTCGGCTTAAAGGGACACTCTTCCAATTTCAAGCCTTCTCTCTTTCATTTTGAGTCAGGGACAGTGTGAAAAATGCATGCTTTTTTTAACCAATTTTTTTGTATATCTCTGGATATCAGCCACAAAATCTGTATACTCCACCCTCCAAGTGTCATCATATGACACGTACAGTGACTTTGTTGGAGGTGAGGAAGAGCGATACGCTATTTCAGCTATACCCTATACGCTTTTGTGTCTTCACCTCTGTGTAGCCAGGGTGTACGCATTTGAGGCCTTCTGTTCTAATCACTCGCAAACAAGTTGTCTCCAGGAGTAAAACTAGCAGCCTTCAACATGAGTGCGGAGGATATTATGGGCAAGAATGCATTTTATACAAAGCTAGGTTGGTAAGGTGGCTTCTGTAACGTTACCTATCAATCAGCAAGTGCTGGTTTCCGATAGCTTGCGTTGTAGAAGTCTGGAGCAAGCTAGCAAGCAGAACATTTTGCCAGCCATTTCAATGACAAAACCTGACTGTTTTAGCACAGCTAACTACATTTTTGTCAAGAGATATGAACATTAACTTATATTGTACCATCGGTAGGCAGGAGATAGTTAGCGAATGGAAAATTTCATAAAATTTTTGCCAGATCATTGTGCTATAAGAAAACAGCTGCCTGGCGAGCGTACTAATCTGCAACGCCATTGGTCATCCTCTCCTCTCCAGTGGGGTCTTTGAGGAAGAAAGTGAGTTTTGGTTGATATTAATTGCATGGGTCAGAAAATCTTTACATTTCTGGTTTGCAGTGGCCCAGAGCTGTTCCATCGCCTGTACTGTATTTGCTGGTAAAAATGGAAAAATACACCTCTAGCTTTGTACTTTCTGTAGCCCGCACACAAAACAAACTGTCGGCTTTAGCATCACGACCAGTATTCTTTGCAGTGGAGTGACTGTGGTAGGCCACATATCCACATGGGGTTGAGGACATCTCTGGAGTAATGCGCGAGGGCAGGGTATTGTGGTTGTCATTGTCTTTACAATATTTTCATGAGGCCATGGAGGTGATAAATAGGCAAATATTGCAAACTGCTGTGGGAATATGTGTCTGGTTTGTGTGTGACTTAATGATACGGAGCCTACATTTTTAAACTATGTGTCGTTTCAATATTGACCAACTGCCTCATTATCGGGCTAGTTTTCCTAGTTTGAAAAACACACATAACTTCTTATTTTTTAATGGCCTATAATGGGATTTTATTTCCAAGTAAGTAGACTATTTTTCTCTGGAAATAGAAATTATGAATTTCATTTGTGCCTCCTAAAGAATCTAAAAATGTTCAAAGGAATCTCATGTAATTTCAAGCATCAATGCAGTGTTCCATAACACCATCATCACTTCTACCTCACCATGAACCCCCTACACACTCTGAGCTCGTGATGTGAACCCGATTAACAGCAGAGAGAGGCCCTTCTGCCCTCACACCGCAGCACCGGCACAGTGATGTGACAGTCGTATCCTGGAGCTGAGTCCTGTCATATCCAGCTGGTCGCACCTCCCTGCTCCACACCCCCTCCATCCAGGGAAACGCACCACTAACCCCCTCCACACCCCCCCACGAGCTGTCCGCTCCACTCCAGCTCCTGCTGACAGCTGGCCGACCCGCTCCAGCTGAATGCTAACAGGGAAACGCTATCAGGTGCACTGAGGAGACACTGTGGTCTCAAGCACTGCCTGTGCTAGTCTGCAATGGCCAGTACTAATACATACACTCTGTACTGCTTACTACTACTAACGCTAATAATACTACACCTGTCTGCACTGGCCAATACTAATACATACACTTTGTACTGCTTACTACTGCTAACGCTAATAATACTACACCTGTCTGCATTGGCCAATACGAATACATACACTCTGTACTGCTTACTACTACTAACGCTGATAATACTACACCTGTCTGCACTGGTCATTACTAATACATACACTCTGTGCTGCTTACTAAAGCTAATGCTAATACAAACCTGTCTGCACTGACCAATTCTCATACATACACTCTGTGCTGCTAACTAAAGCTAATGCTGATAATACTACACCTGTCTGCACTGACCAATACTAATACATACACTCTGTGCTGCTAACGCTGATGAAACTACACCTGTCTGCACTGGCCAATACGAATACATACACTCTGTACTGCTTACTACTACTAACGCTGATAATACTACACCTGTCTGCACTGGTCATTACTAATACATACACTCTGTGCTGCTTACTAAAGCTAATGCTGATAATACTACACCTGTCTGCACTGACCAATACTAATACATACACTCTGTGCTGCTTACTAAAGCTAATGCTGATAATACTACACCTGTCTGCACTGACCAATACTAATACATACACTCTGTGCTGCTTACTAAAGCTAATGCTGATAATACTACACCTGTCTGCACTGGCCAATACTAATACATACACTCTGTGCTGCTAACGCTGATGAAACTACACCTGTCTGCACTGGCCAATACGAATACATACACTCTGTACTGCTTACTACTACTAACGCTGATAATACTACACCTGTCTGCACTGGTCATTACTAATACATACACTCTGTGCTGCTTACTAAAGCTAATGCTAATACAAACCTGTCTGCACTGACCAATTCTCATACATACACTCTGTGCTGCTAACTAAAGCTAATGCTGATAATACTACACCTGTCTGCACTGACCAATACTAATACATACACTCTGTGCTGCTAACGCTGATGAAACTACACCTGTCTGCACTGGCCAATACGAATACATACACTCTGTACTGCTTACTACTACTAACGCTGATAATACTACACCTGTCTGCACTGGTCATTACTAATACATACACTCTGTGCTGCTTACTAAAGCTAATGCTGATAATACTACACCTGTCTGCACTGACCAATACTAATACATACACTCTGTGCTGCTTACTAAAGCTAATGCTGATAATACTACACCTGTCTGCACTGACCAATACTAATACATACACTCTGTGCTGCTTACTAAAGCTAATGCTGATAATACTACACCTGTCTGCACTGGCCAATACTAATACATACACTCTGTGCTGCTAACGCTGATGAAACTACACCTGTCTGCACTGGCCAATACGAATACATACACTCTGTACTGCTTACTACTACTAACGCTGATAATACTACACCTGTCTGCACTGGTCATTACTAATACATACACTCTGTGCTGCTTACTAAAGCTAATGCTAATACAAACCTGTCTGCACTGACCAATTCTAATACATACACTCTGTGCTGCTTACTAAAGCTAATGCTGATAATACTGCACCTGTCTGCACTGGCCAATACTAATACATACACTCTGTGCTGCTAACGCTGATGAAACTACACCTCTCTGCACTGGCCAATACTAATACATACACTCTGTGCTGCTTAATAATGCTAACGCTGATAACACTACCGCTGTCTGCAGTGGCTCCTAATAATACATACACTCTGTGCTGCTAACTACGACTAACACTAATAATAAAACCCCTGTCTGCACTGGCTAATACTAATACATACACACTGTATTGCTTACTACTACAGTACTTCAATTACATTTATTTCCTAGGAATTGTTAGGGGTACCAATAATTGTGGAACAGGTGATTTTATGAAGAATAATTATTTCTTAGTCAGGGACTTTTTTTCCCCCCTTAAAATTCACTTGAGTTGAAGGTACATTTTTCTACAATTTTTAATGTAAGAGTATGCTTCTGCAACAAAAACTGAATTTATTTTAAGGCTTTTAACACGTCTTCACCAGGGGCACCGATAATTATGCAGGGCACTGTATATGAGCTGAGGATCCATTTTGGAGTGTGCTGATGAATCTCTTAACTCTGTGTATATGACCTGAGACTCCATTTTAGAGTGTGCTGATGAGTCATTTAACTCCGTGTATACGTGCTGAGACTCCATTTTAGAGTGTGCTGATGAGTCACTTAACTCTTTGTATATGAGCTGAGACTCCATTTTAGAGTGTGCTGATGAATCACTTAACTCTTTGTATATGAGCTGAGACTCCATTGTAGACTGTGCTGATGAGTCAATTAACTCTTTGTATATGAGCTGAGACTCTATTTTAGAGTGTGCAAATGAATCAGTTAACTCTGTGTATATGAGCTGAGACTCCATTTAAGAGTGTGCTGATGAGTCAATTAACTCTTTGTATATGAGCTGAGACTCCATTTTAGAGTGTGCTAATGAATCAGTTAACTCTGTGTATATGAGCTGAGACTCCATTTTAGAGTGTGCTAATGAATCAGTTAACTCTGTGTATATGAGCTGAGACTCCATTTAAGAGTGTGCTGATGAGTCAATTAACTCTTTGTATATGAGCTGAGACTCCATTTTAGAGTGTGCTAATGAATCAGTTAACTCTGTGTATATGAGCTGAGACTCCATTTTAGAGTGTGCTGATGAGTCAATTAACTCTTTGTATATGAGCTGAGACTCCATTTTAGAGTGTGGTGAGGAATCACTTCACTCTTCATATATGAGCTGAGACTCCATTTTAGAGTGTGCTAATGAGTCACTTAACTCTTTGTATATGAGCTGAGACTCCATTTTCGAGTGTGTTGATGAGTCACTTAACTCTTTGTATATGAGCTGAGACTCCATTTTAGAGTGTGCTGATGAATCATTTAACTCTGTGTATATGAGCTGAGACTCCATTTTAGAGTGTGCTGATGAGTCACTTAACTCTGTGTATACGAGCTGAGACTCAATTTTAGAGTGTGCTGATGAATCACTTAACTCTTTGAATATGAGCTGTAACTCCATTTTAGAGTGTGCTGATGAGTCACTTAACTTTTTGTATACAACCTGAGACTCCATTTTAGAGTGTGCTGATGAATCACATAACTCTGTGTATATGAGCTGAGACTCCATTTTAGATTGTGCTGATGAGTCACTTAACTCTTTGTATATGAGCTGAGACTCCATTTTAGAGTGTGCTGATGAGTCACTTAACTCTTTGTATATGAGCTGAGACTCCATTTTAGAGTGTGCTGATGAGTCACTTAACTCTTTGTATATGAGCTGAGACTCCATTTTCGAGTGTGTTGATGAGTCACTTCACTCTTTGTATATGAGCTGAGACTCCATTTTAGAGTGTGGTGAGGAATCATTTAACTCTGTGTATATGAGCTGAGACTCCATTTTAGGGTGTGCTGATGAGTCACTTAACTCTTTGTATATGAGCTGAGACTCCATTTTAGACTGTGCAAATGAATCAGTTAACTCTGTGTATATGAGCTGAGACTCCATTTAAGAGTGTGCTGATGAGTCAATTAACTCTTTGTACATGAGCTGAGACTCCAATTTAGAGTGTGCTAATGAATCCATTAACTCTGTGTATATGAGCTGAGACTCCATTTTAGAGTGTGCTAATGAATCAGTTAACTCTGTGTATATGAGCTGAGACTCCATTTAAAATTAAGAGTGTGCTGATGAGTCAATTAACTCTTTGTATATGAGCTGAGTCTCCATTTTAGAGTGTGCTAATGAATCAGTTAACTCTGTGTATATGAGCTGAGACTCCATTTTAGAGTGTGCTGATGAGTCAATTAACTCTTTGTATATGAGCTGAGACTCCATTTTAGAGTGTGGTGAGGAATCACTTCACTCTTCATATATGAGCTGAGACTCCATTTTAGAGTGTGCTAATGAGTCACTTAACTCTTTGTATATGAGCTGAGACTCCATTTTAGAGTGTGTTGATGAGTCACTTAACTCTTTGTATATGAGCTGAGACTCCATTTTAGAGTGTGCTGATGAATCATTTAACTCTGTGTATATGAGCTGAGACTCCATTTTAGAGTGTGCTGATGAGTCACTTAACTCTGTGTATACGAGCTGTGACTCCATTTTAGAGTGTGCTGATGAGTCACTTAACTTTTTGTATACAACCTGAGACTCCATTTTAGAGTGTGCTGATGAATCACTTAACTCTGTGTATATGAGCTGAGACTCCATTTTAGATTGTGCTGATGAGTCACTTAACTCTTTGTATATGAGCTGAGACTCCATTTTAGAGTGTGCTGATGAGTCACTTAACTCTTTGTATATGAGCTGAGACTCCATTTTCGAGTGTGTTGATGAGTCACTTAACTCTTTGTATATGAGCTGAGACTCCATTTTAGAGTGTGGTGAGGAATCATTTAACTCTGTGTATATGAGCTGAGACTCCATTTTAGGGTGTGCTGATGAGTCACTTAACTCTTTGTATATGAGCTGAGACTCCATTTTAGACTGTGCTGATGAGTCACTTAACTCTTTGTATATGAGCTGAGACTCCATTTCAGAGTGTGAGGATGAGTCACTTAACTCTTTGTATATGAGCTGAGACTCCATTTTAGAGTGTGCTGATGAGTCACTTAACTCTTTGTATATGAGCTGAGACTCCATTTTCGAGTGTGTTGATGAGTCACTTAACTCTTCATATATGAGCTGAGACTCCATTTTAGATTGTGCTGATGAATCATTTAACTCTGTGTTTATGAGCTGAGACTCCATTTTAGAGTGTGCTGATGAGTCACTTCACTCTTTGTATATGAGCTGAGACTCCATTTTAGAGTGTGCTGATGAGTCACTTAACTCTTTGTATATGAGCTGAGACTCCATTTTAGAGTGTGCTGATGAATCATTTAACTCTTTGCATATGAGCTGAGACTCCATTTTAGACTGTGCTGATGAGTCACTTAACTCTTTGTATATGAGCTGAGACTCCATTTTAGAGTGTGCTGATGAGTCACTTTACTCTTTGTATATGAGCTGAGACTCCATTTTAGAGTGTGCTGATGAGTCACTTAACTCTTTGCATATGAGCTGAGACTCCATTTTAGACTGTGCTGATGAGTCTCTTAACTCTTTGTATATGAGCTGAGACTCCATTTTAGAGTGTGCTGATGAGTCACTTTACTCTTTGTATATGAGCTGAGACTCCATTTTAGAGTGTGCTGATGAGTCACTTAACTCTTTGCATATGAGCTGAGACTCCATTTTAGACTGTGCTGATGAGTCACTTAACTCTTTGTAAAAGAGCTGAGACTCCATTTTAGAATGTGCTGATGAGTCACTTAACTCTTTGTATATGAGCTGAGATTCCATTTTAGACTGTGCTGATGA